>MCJB01009156.1:9517-98239 GCA_002018475.1 Nicotiana obtusifolia
CCCTCCCAACCACGTTTCTCTCTCCATACCACCCACAATTTACTCTCTCCCTCCATTAACGATCCCTTCCATTTTTCTTCAAAAATCTTTTATAATCTCTCTCAATTTTTCTTAATTCTCTCTCTAAATCCTACAAAAATAGTAGCAGCTTAGATTTTTTCATCCCTTACAATGAAGAAGAAAGGAGTTCCGAAGAATAGCCTTAAAAAAGCTAATGTTGGTGATATTCCTACTTTTGATTTGGATGTTTTGTCACAGGATTCACCCAAAAAAGTAGTGAAATCGGCACATGCAAAACCAGAGACAAAGTCCAAGCTTTCCCCTCGTGAAGCTAGGGCAGAAGTTCGAACAAAACTCAAGCATGACAGGATGTTTGTAAAGATTACGACATCTGCTAAATCAGTAAAGCAGAAGGCCAAAGAAATTGCTCGTGATGATGATTTCGTCGAAGAAGAAGTTATCCTGAAACCTGAAAAAAAAAAAAAAAAAAAAAAAAAAAAAAAAAAAAAAGTTCTCCTATTGTCGAACCTTCAAAAAAGAGGAAGGTTGAAAAATCACCTAAAATACCCCGACAGTCATTGGAGAAGGTAAAATTCTAGTAGTTACAGTTTTGGTTTTTTTTAAAGTTACAAAACATGTTCTCAGTTTCATGACTATACATTTTTTTTTTTTTTTTTATTTGTAGAACTTTTGTCTACGTTGTATATATTTGTTGTTGGTTATCAACTTTTCTACATTTTCCTCGAAATTGTAGATTTCTTGTGTATTATTCAAAAATATTTTGTTAGGAAATGTACTACATGATTTAGTTGGTTTTATTAGTTATTAATGCTCTATTTTGTAGATGTTAGTTTCATTTTCTTACTTTCTAATTTCTTGCTCTAAACATAATTTGTAGATTTAATGTAGTCAGTTGTTATATATGTTTACTAATTTTATAACTTACTTGTATGCAAGGTATTTATGTCTTTCTGATTGTAGCTAAATTGTATTTATTTTGTTTTTTTGTCTTCATACAAGTTTTAATAATTTATTATTTCTTTTGGTGCAAAATCGAACATTTATAGCCTATTATTCGAAATCATGTTGTTAGGGGATGTACTACCTTATTTAGTTGGTTTTATTAGTTATTAGTTGCTCTAGTTGTATATGTTATGTCATTTTCTTACTTTCTAATTTCTTGCTCAAACATAATTTGTAACTTCAATATAGTCAGTTGTGATATATGTTTACTAATTTTATAACTTACTTATATGCAAGTATTTGTCTTTCTGGTAGTAGCTAATTTGTAGTATAACTGTAATTATTTTATTTTTTAGTCTTCAAACAAGTTTTTGTTAACTTACTGTATCATTTGGTGTAGAATCAAATATATTTTGCACAACATGATGTTGATTATGGCATCATTAGGTTCCAGACAGTATCCGACCCTGCTGTTCCTGGCTATTGTCTGAAAATGGGTTAAAGTTGTTTAAGAAGACATATTTTTGGCATTTTCTTTCCCTACCCAAAATATGTATCCAAAATAGGCAATTCACCTTCTCATGAAGTATGAATTGAACGCATTCGGTTCTAATTTTTTTTACAGCAGCGATAAAGGGTGAGAGCCTGAACTTTGGGTTGAGGGAGTTTGCCCTTATCACTGGCCTTAGATGTTTTATAGAAGTAACGAACTTTGGTTACACAACTAAGTATGACAGTAAAATAATGAGGAGTTATTTTTCGAACAAGGAAAAAGTTGAGAAAGCATACTTGAAACAAATTGTAACCAGCCGTAGTTGGGTGAATGATGAGGATGCAGTCAAGCTGTATATTCTCCATTTGATAGAATTCCTCCTCTGTCCTTTAGAGAAAGATAATGGTTTGATAGACCATTTTAGGTTCTACTTGGTGGACTCAGGGCAGTATGCGAATTTCGCATGGAGTATCAAAGTTTATACACAATTGCTTCAATCCGTTAGGCACAAGCTCAACCCTTTTGTGCATTTTTATCTCATTCGAAATTTTGCTCTCGCTATGCAAATATGATTGTATAAGTGTTGCTTTACAATCAACATTGATATAGCTACAAGGGTTGGTAATTCGATCCCCGCCTACTTAACTGGACAGCTAGTAAGGACAAGATATGGATATTGGAAGATAGAATGATCAAACCATCATGGATCAAGGTAAATGTTTTTCACTCCTGGACAGACCATTTAATACAAATTATCTACATATATTATATATATATGACTAGGTCCCTCACATTTTTTTTTTCACTCAGTTCACTAACATGCTTGAAGCCCCAGAAGAGCTTTCAAGAATGAATTTTCCAGACAAAGTTGAATACATCCTTGAAGAAGCAGAAATAAAAGCCGAGCATCCGACAGATGTCCCATCTCCATCTCCATCTGGACATAAGCAGGCAATGGGAATAGATGATAAGAAAGATATTGTGAAACAATTAAAAAAAACTTAAAAAAAGATGTTGATAAGGTAACCTATTAAGATAATCCTAGCTGATTTCTTTAATTTATGTTATGCAAATTATTTCTTTAACTTTTTCTATTTTAATACGTAGGTCGGTTCAGACCTTGGAACCTTCAAGAAAGAGGTATACCTAATTCTTGATTTTTAGTCTTCTTTATATATATATATATATATATATATATATATATATATAGATATATATGTAAGCCTCTAATTGTCAGATACATTATAACAATTTTTTGTTCTTTAGGTTTTTGAAGAACTAGGTAGCATTCGATTGCTACTCAATGATTCCATCAAATCTACGTTAAGGCAATTAATGCTAAGGTTTCATCCGAAATATATTCATTTTGGACAACAATTATTACCATATTTATGTTTATAATAGTATTCATAAAGTACATAGCCTAACAAATTCTCAATGCAGTTTATTGGTAGTTCTACGAAAAATGATGAGCATTACAAAGAAAAGAACAAACAACAGAATCCGAATAGTACTGTTAATTCAGTGTTGGCCAGCAGCAGTAAAACATGTTTTTAACAATTATAACACAATTTGATGACAACTAATCTACATTATATTTGTATTATATTTACAATATATATACATATTGCCTAAATTACCAACAAATAATCTACATTATATTTTCAATTATTCTTTTAGATACAGGGCACATGTCTGACATTCAAAATAAGGAGAATGTTCCTGTAAGTGTTGACTTATCTTCCCAGTTTCAAGGGGCACTGGAGGAAGAAACTGCAGGTATGATTTAGTACATTTTATCTACATACTGTACAATACATATTACATCAGAGCTACAGAATAGCATTTAAACAAATTAACTACAATTAAACTATAATTTATCTACAGTGTAGTTTCTGTTCATACAAATGATCTACAATTTTATTAAGTTAAGCACGTTTATTGTAACAGAGAATGAAACAATCTATGTGGACTATCCAAAACAAATTAGCTGCAATTAAACTACAATTTATCTATAGCGTAGTTTATGTTTATTACAAATTATCTACAATTTTATTAAGTTGTACACATTTGTTGTAACATAGAAGGAAACAATGCATGTGAACTCTCCAAAACAGGATGCAAAACTTGGCACACAAGGAGAGCATTTAAATGATGAGAAAGAGACTATGCTTTGCAATCTCCCATTCAACAAGCAAATGATATACAACAAGGAGATTATTGCAATGAAGATTTCACTGGTATTATATGTTACAATATAATTGTAGGAAAAAAATAACAACTTTCATATAAGTTTCACCTTCCCAAAAAGAACTAATGCAACCAACATACAATATTGTTATTTTGTTTTAAATATTGTAGGTGAACCAGCCGACTACATCAATGTAGGTGATTCAGACAATGACTCCAGGTCTGAGAAATGACAGTAACACTTGATGATTTTGAGCTTCTAGAGAACTTCTCATAGATTGTTAAGTTCGGAGAGGCAAATGAAGATGAAATAACCCTTGTGCATTAGGGAAGAACAAGGGTTCCTGGAAAGCATGGCAGATCCCCTTTCTCTGTTATTTCAGATCTGGGGAAGCACTTCTGTTGGACCTCCTACAATTTTCAACATCAAGAATCCATTTACTGGGATTATTGGAGATGATGTTGATCCTGACTTGTTGGAAGAATTCAATAAGTGGTTATATTTAGGTACCGACACGGTTTCAAAGAGGTTAGATTGTATAATATTTTTCATATTATAGAGTGCATACAATTTATGGATTTCAAACTAAAACTACATAATAATTGTACTTGCTATGTCTCTAAACAGGAGGAAGACGCCTTGTACTTTAAGATAACCATCTCAACCTGTGGTTTGATCTTGGAATGGAGAAAATTGATAAAAAGGACTGGTTTTATACCTTGGCACATCCCGAGAAAGTACTCAACAACACGGTACACACATACCCTAGCAGAATTTAATGATTAAATGTATTATTCTGTTATTTTAGAAATATGTAGATTTTTTGTTTGAAAATTGTAGTTAATTTATAAGAATCATTGGGAAATAATCAAATCTGTTTTTTTTTTTTTGCAGTACATTGATGTTATTTTATACTATTTTGAGGAAGAGAATAAAGTATGGTCCTGCAAACAAAATACGATTTACAACCACTGATTGTATGTTCAAGACTAGAATTAAACAAATTTATGAGAGGTACATTAATGCTCTTGCCGAGAAGAAGCTTGTTGTTGTCAAACCCTAGGACGTCGTGGCAGAATACATATTGGGGTATCGATTACTTGCAAATGTTGCTTGGGACAAAGTTGATTTTGTGATTATACCAATAAACATTGTGGAGAAATTTCATTGGTTGTTGGCTGTGTTTGACATCACCTATAGGATTCTATATGTTTATGATTATATGGTCTCTTCAGGAAATCACAAACTTCTTGAATCTGTTGTCGACAAGTTTGCTATTATGATCCCCCTCTACTTGTCATGCACCGCCTTCTATGGCAAGCGTCCAGACATCAACTACAAGAACACAAAGGCATACATTGAAAAAGGTGTTACTGACCCTCTTGAAATTCAGTGGTTGGTCGGTGAGATACCCCAGTAAAAAGAAGGATCACTGTATTTGCTGCTTTCCTTCTATCTATGTGACGACCCAGCTAGTCGTCTCATGAGTTACCGCTCCGTTTTTCCCATTTCTATCTTATTATGCTTCATTATCCGTGCTTTATGTAATCACGTTGAGTAGTTTGCGTTTGGAGTGAATTTGGTAAGAAATGAGACACTTAGTCTCTTTTAAGAAGGTTTAAATTGGAAAAGTCAACCGGATGTTGACTTATGAGTTAGAGGGCTCGGATGTGAATTCCGACAATTCGATTAGTTTCGGGAGATGATTTATGACTTAGGAGTGTGATCGAAATTGGTTTTGGAGGTCCGGTGTAGAATTAGGCTTGAATTGGTGGAATTAGTATTTTGGCGATTTCCGGTTGTTAGGCGAGATTTTGATCCGAGGGTCGGAATGAAATTTCGAGAGTTGCTATAGCTTCGTATGGTGATTTCGGACTTAGGCGTATGTCCGGATTTGAAATTGGAAGTCCGTAGGACAATTCAACGCATTTTGGCGAATGTTGGAAAATAGAAGATTTTGGAAAAGTTTCACCGGGGAGTTGATTTTTGATATCGGGGCCGGAATCCAGTTCTGAAAATCTTCATAAGTCCGTTATGTCATTTATGACTTGTGTGCAATATTTGAGGTCAATCGGACTTGATTTGATAGGTTTCGGCATCGAATGTAGAAGTTAGAATTTGTTAGTTTCATTAGGCTTGAATCCAACGCGAATTTGGTGTTGAGAGGTTGTTTTGGGCGTTCCGATGGTTGAAACAAGTTTGAATAATGTTGTGGGATATGCTGGCATGTTTGGTTGAGTTTCCGGAGGCCTCGGGTGAGTTTTGGGTGGTTAAACGGACTATTTCATCGTTGGAAAGGAAAATCTGCATAAATGTTAGAAATGCTACGCATGCTGTCCAAAATGCGAACAGCATTTTGATTATGCTACGCAGCATTTTTGATTATGCTACGCAGCAAAGTGTAGCAGATTGCAATTGTCAAAAATGCGACCAGAATGCGAACAACATTTTGATTATGCGACCAGAATGCTACGCAGCAAAGTGTAGCAGATTGCAATGTCAAAAATGCGACTAGAATGCGAACAGCATTCTGATTATGCGACCAGAATGCGAACAACTTTGAACACCTGAAAGTTTTATTGTTCCGATTTTTGACCTCTTTATGAGTAAAATAAGTGCCCATTTGCCATGCAAAACCCATTTTCATTATCCACAAAGAGAAACACCTCCAAACACCATAAAATCACATCAAATCAACCTCAAAAACTATATCCAAAGGAGATTTTCTTGGACAAATTCTTAAAAGGAGGGATTTTGGCCATCTTGAATATAGTTGGAGCTATAGAACTTGGATTGCAACTAATCTTGAAGGGATTTTTGGAAGATTTTCAAGGGAAACATCGGGGTAAGTGTTCCTAACTCAATTTTTGAGGAATTACCTCAGTTTTATCACTATTTTTAGCAATTAATTGGTGATTTAAGTTGGGAAAAATTGTGGAAAACCCTTACATTTAGATTTAAGATTTGGAGGTCGATCCGATATCGGAATTCGATAAATTTTATATGGTTGAACTCGTGAGGAGATAAGGAACTCGTTGGGATGGAGATTACTGAATTTCGAGAAGTGGGCCTGGGGCTCGGGTTTTGCTAATTTCGGGATTTCTTTAATTTTGATTGTTTCGCTTGGGCTTTGTTCCCTCAACATATTGTGATGTATTTGTTCTGAATTTGGATAGATTCGACGCACGTGGAGGCCAATTCGAAGGGCAAAGGCGTCGTGGGCTAGAAATTAGCCGGTTCGAGGTGAGTAGTGATTGTAAATGATGTCCTGAGGGTTCGAAACTCCGGATTTGCACATCGTAGTGCTATATTGAAGTGAGGCACACGCTCGATGATGAGCGTGGGGTCGTTTACTACTGGGACTGTGACTTGGTCCGTCCCGATTGATGATTTTTACTACATATTTGATTGCAACCTATTTGATATTATCATGTTTTGGGCTGATTGCCATATTTTGGCTTCGTGCCAATTGTTTGAACCCTCTGGGGATTTTAATCACTATTTCCTCACTATTTGTACTTATTACTTGAACTCAGTCATGTTGTTTCCACTGTTGTACAACTCAGCCACTTTTTATTCAGTTTTGAGATTTACATAATATTTGAAATGATGTTTGGGCTGAGAACTACTGTTTTACTATGCCCGAGGGGCTTGTGATGATTTTCTGACTGAATGCGGCCGAGGGCCAGGTGTGAGGTTTTACTGAGTAATATGAGGCCGAGGGCCTGAGATACTGTATATACACCACGAGGTGCCTTGATTGATATGAGGCCGGGGGCCTAGATGTATGCCACGAGGTGGCTTGATATAGCGCTTGGGCCGTAAGGGGCCCCTCCCGGAGTCTGTACACCCCCAGTGAGCGCAGGGTACCCAGAGATAATACAGTTGGTAATAAGGACAACTGTAGGTTACGGTTGGTAACAATGACAACCGGTAACCAGAGATAATATAGTTGGTAACAATGACAACTGTAGGTTACGGTTGGTAACAATGACAACCGGTAACCAGAGATATTACAGTTGGTAACAATGACAACTGTAGGTTCCAGTTGGTAACAATGACGACTGGTAACCAGAGCTGTGAGATTGATACTGAGCCCAGGAATATTACAGTTGGTAACAATGACAACTGTAGGTTACAGTTGGTAACAATGACAACTGGTAACCAGAGCTGGGAGGATTTTTAAATGATTTCTTACTGATTTACTGTTTTCAAATAATGATTTACTGCTTCATTATGCATTGCCTTGTGCTTTACGTGTTTCCTTACTTTCAGTCATTATTTATATGTGCTACTCACTGAGTTGGAAGTACTCACATTACTCCCTGCACCATGTGTGCAGATTCAGGCGTTATTGATTCCGCTCCGAGGCATTGACTACGACTGTCAGAGCGGTGATTCAGAGACTACGAGGTAGCTGTTGGTGTCCGCAGCCCCGTATCTCTTTTATCTTATTGTTCCCACTATCTTCAAACAATTATGCCAAAGATATTGTAATAGTAATCTTATTATTAGGATTTTCATTAGTTGCTCATGACTTTGTGACACCCCGGTTCGGGCTGTAGTCGGGATGGTTCACTATATTTTTCTGCAAATTACTGTTATTAAACCGTACTTATATTATTTTCGTATTGTTTAACTGTTTGAATGAAGTTTAGTTTGAATTGGCTGGTCTTGTCTTCATGAGAGGTGCCATCACGATCATGGTTGGGATTTTGGGTCGTGACAATCTATTTTAACTAATTGTATTTTACATTGAATGCTAAAACTTTTCACCTATTATTTTTTGCAGTGACTGTGGTGTATACGTAGCGGCCTTTGCAGAATATGTCAGCGTTGGAGAGCTATCGATTTCAAAAGAAGACCTTTCTGATATTGATCAACACCGTCGATGCTATGGAGTGCTCCTTTGAGATTATGCTAGGAAAAAGCAAGAGCTTCGTGCAATTAGTGAAAATGAGGTGACTGGAAGATTAGCAAGAAGAAAAGGGGCACTAGCTGTGAACGAGAGAACACAAGTCCAGAAAAAGAAGAATTAGTTGCCCTTTTGAGTAGAAAAATTATAGTTAAAATGTTTAGATGTAGCTGAAATGTAGTAAAGTTATAGACAAATTATTTATTAAAAAGGAGTCAGCTGCAATTTATTTGTAGCAGGTTTATGCTACAGTTGTTTTACCTTTTGTGTTGTTATTTTGTCTAGAATTCTACTACATAGAATAGAAAACATCTGTGACTTTTTCTTTGGTTGAAAGTTATTAGTACTTGATCTCGATATTGGTACTATATAATTTTTTTATAGCATAACTATAATTATTTTTACAATTACTATACAAAATATATAATCTATTCAATTTAGCAGTGTTGTTAGGAAAGGCTGAAAGTAATAAATAAACCCAGCATTACAAAACAACTACAAACCAATTGCATTTGGAGTTGAAATCTGTTTAGTTAACATTCATTATATGAGACAATATTTATTCAAATTAGCAACATATTTACACCACAACTATAATACTTCAGAATAGAACAAATACAATTTCATATGTCTTAAAGGATAAATTATCATCAACTGTATCATTTTCTATTTCCTTTTGGGAGCATTCCAACAAGATCATGTGTTATGCCCTTCTACTCCGCAGTTGCCACATGAAACATTGTACTTTTTTGAATTTACTTCATCATATGGTTTGTATCTTCGTTTTTGAGGTCTCCTTGGCTCCCTTTTCCCGGTAGGTGGATTTACAACTTCTTCAGCTATATGTTGTGGCACATTCCATTTGCTTTCGTCAGGCAGTGAGTCTACTGGTATTTCAAAGCCGCCAAAGCATGTGCACAAGTAAGTTCATCAAGCTTGAATTGTCCACAACTACATCTCTTGTTTTAAAGGCAAACAATGAAGCGCTTCACACTATAGATCACAGTAGGGATGTAATTTGTTGAAGCCTTTACCTACAATTTCATTACAAACACACAACAAGTTGTCAGCAATAGATACAAAACAAAATAACTACAATTATAGAACAACTTTTTTACAATTAACAATATATATTTAGTTTGATGGAATCAATGATCTGATGTTATTTGCTATAGATTACTCTCATCTTCTGCGATAATGTCCTGTTGTCCTCCAACTCTTTGTTGTATTTTTCCCAAAGTATGCGAATGTACCCTTTGCATTCAATAACTTTTCATTAGTCCAACGTTCAAGAAGAGTCCTCATGTACTTTAATAGTTCTACTATGGGCAGCTCTCTTGCATCTTTGGTTACCGCATTCACATTCTGTTTATTGTAGCATGTACCCGAGACCATCTGTGATAGCCAATATCGTATATGTATGCTTTAACACGTGTTTCGATCTCTTCAATATTTGAAATTCTTTCATTAAATTCATCAAGCGTGTATGATCGTGCCGTGATAAAGTACAATTCGCTAACTTTGACCTTACATTTGACCAAATATGCCACATGCAAGCATAATGTGGCATGCCGATATAAACAGTAGATGTTGCCTTCAAGATACTCTCATTAAGGTCCGAAACAACATACATATTTGGTTTTTCACCATATGCATGTTTGAATTGCTCAAAACCACCTCCATGATGCGTCATTTTCTGAATCAACAACGCTGTATGCTAGTGGTAATATGCTACCTATCACACATGTGGCAAAAAGAAATTCAATTTCTGTAATAAAACTTGAGAATATAAAAAATACAGTCTCAAAAAATAACTTTATAAAAATATTTTTACAATTAATCTACATTACCTAATGCATCCATTGTGTTAACTGTTAGCATGATTCCCCTATATGTCGACTTCAAAAAGGTGTCATCAACTACTACAACTGGCGTACAAGCTCCCAACCTTTGACGGACGTACTAAGTGCAACAAATGCATACAAGAAACAGTCATCTTTAGTCTTCTACAATTTCAATACCGATCCGGATAAGTCTTCTCCAGAATATACAAATAACTCAGTAAGCAGTTGTAGGAATCAGCAGGATGACCTCTCGAAAATTCCAAAGCCTTTTCCTTTTCTCTCCAAGCTTTCATGTATGTTAAGTTCACACCATTATCCGACAACATGCCAATTTGTATGTCTTTTGGTGTGTATATTGTCTTATGATCCGCATATTTTGTCATCACCATGCTGCCAACTACCATGGCAGTTGGTTTGCGTTCTATGCATGTGTTGTTCATCAAAGAGCATGTGTGCAAGCTATTGAATTTTCGAACCTTGAACTATGCTGATTCATTCATGCTGGTGGACTTGAAGTGCCACGTACAATTGTCACCAACACGGACGAGGCAGTAGCTACAGCATAAAAATAATTCAAAAAATGTTATGAAAATTGTAGCCACAAAATATGAGACTGTTTATGCACAAAAACTTATCTTAAACAATTTATATATAAAAAAATTACAACTTATACACAATATTAATTTGACAAATAAATTATTCCTACCTTGTTGCACTAGACCTTTTCACCCTAAATTGAAACGTATTCATGACAGAATAGTGCTTCATTGCACTGACAATTGTTTGCTTGTCTTGGTAAACTTGGCCTACTTCAATGTTATGATGATACTTTCATATTCCACAATTGCCGGAGATGTTTGCATATCAATCAACTTCACTGTTCCTGATACTTCTCCAATTGTGTTACAATTGCTTGACAATTGTACCATGTTAGTATTACAATAATCAGAAGAACCTGCACTCAATTAAAAGTATAGCAATTCAGACCTCTGTATATTTATGTGTTCAGCATTTGACATAATGCTTGTAGAGATATAACCGTTGAACTACATTTGTTATGTAGTAAGATTGTTAATAATTTGTAGAAAAATTATAAAACACTTGAAATTGAAAAAACGTCAGCACTAGAAAAATAGAGCAAACCTGCAAATGTGCTCGCATTCGACATACTGCATTCCAAATCGAAATCACGCACTGTTATACACAGCGGATACATTCTTAAGTTTTTATTTTTGTTTTTCGTCTCCATATACACTCGAACTCCCATATCGCTCCAAATTTCCATTGGGGGACAATGTTCATTGACAGTGTATTTGATTTTGATGATTTTTACGAAGGTATCGATCATTAGATCTCTGCAATTGCGGAAGTCAATTGACTATAATTTGAATTGTCATTGGCTACAATTCCGTCAACATCAAAATCTTTGTATCTCCCAGCGCTATCCCACCTCTCATTGAGCTGCAGCATAATCGCTAATTTTGATATTATATCGCGAAATACAATTCAATTGTAACTAATTGTTTACAATTGAATTGTTCAAAAACTTTGTTTATGGAAAACCAGAAAAAAAAAACCAAGAGAATAGAAGAATGCGATGATAACCACTGAAAATTTGTGTAATAGAAGGATTCTACGAATATTTTTCCTTCATAATTAAAGCGAGGATTACGTCAGTTAAATCTCTAAGTGATCCCAAAAATCTCGCGTCTAAATAAGGAAGACTATCGCAGAAAGGATTCTAGTTTAAATAAATATATAGATTTTGTAGCTAAACCGTGTTTAGGTCGAATAAATTCAAAAACATAAACATTTTTCGTAATAAGGTTTCAAATAGTGTACAGGAAAAAAAAATCTCTTTTACATAGCCATTAGGAGCCAGTAATGTGAAGTTACAGCTTGCTGAACTGGAAAAAGAATTTTTAAACCCAAATTCAAGGACGAGAGGGGCCTTGGCCCAGCACTTTTATCATTGGGCTGAAAGGCAGACAAATCAATACTATTGAGGCGCAATCCTTGATTCTAAATCGTGTTTTAGACATCTGGACTTAAAAGGGATGAAATAGGCAAAAAGGCATAGACGATGAAGAGTGAACCTTAGTTCAGGTCATTTTTGTGATCAACTAAATTGCACAGAACTAGAAATTTTTGGTCGTCAAAGAATCCCCGAATAAATGCATTACTTAATCATGCATGAGGAAACATGTTTGCAGAAAATACAATAAGTCAATGTACTAAGTTATGAATTTTTTTTCACTATTAATCTATCTATCTATATTGTATTAAAAACACGGAAACTATTAGCAAAATATCGTTCGTCTTTTTTATCCTTTAAAAAGAGATCTCACAGTAGACAAATTAGTAAATTAGGTTATTTTCCTAATGTGTAGGAATAATCATTTAATTTTTCCTAATATTTACGAATAATCATTTAATTTTTTTCTAATATTTAATACTTTGATATGATAAATTATATTATTTAATTCGAGTAATTTCAATTTCCTTCCAGTTGTAGAAGTCTTTCACTATCAACTCCAGTTAGATTTAGGAGTATTAAGGTCTAGGCACTTTTAACTCCTATACCAAAAGTATACACCCTAATTATTATAAATCAAAACCCTTTTAAAATATTATTTTTTATAACTATCTTTTATTTTTTTTTATAGCAAAATAGGTATTTATGGTATACACTACCATTAAGATGTTAAATACGCTGTTTATGTTTTTTCTCTTTCATTCTTTCAGTTATTCTCTCTCAAAATCTGAGCAAAATACTTCTTCTTTCTCTCTCCACTATCTCTCTCTGTCACTGCAAGATTGTGTTGATTGTTAAAGCACGATTCTCTCTCTCGCTTTCAACGTTTTTGCTCCAAAAATTCGTGGTAAGTATTAAAGTTTTTGAGTTTTTGGCGAGTTCACGCTTCTTCTTTTTCTCTTCACTTTTTTTTTTTTTTTTAAAAAAATTTTCACCATTGCTAGGTTTTCAGCATAAAACTTTAAATTTCCTCTTCAATTGTCGATCAACAACTCCGAAGAGGGTTACACGAGGTATACCCACTAAAGCACTCAATTTTGATGGGTCATCTTTCGATTTGTAAATCACTCAAGAGGAATCTATATTTGCAGGTTCATTAGCAACCATGGAAGCCGAAAGGCGAACAAAAATATGCAATGACCCTATAAAACAAGGTCAAGATGAGAGATCTTCAAAAAAATCAACACTTCCTGATGTTCCTCAAGTTTCCGTACAAAACTTAAATGTGAAAAAGAAAAGAAAACCCATTGATGTTGCTTCTGGGAGCAAGGAAAAAGAGGTTGCTAAAGGAAGTAGCTTGGAAACACGGATGGACAAGGTATTCTTAGATGTATTTATATATATTTAAGTTCCCATACACTGATTTTAGTTTGTACAATAATTTTTATTTTTTGTATTTAAATGTATTTATATGTATTTGAGTTCATAAAACAAATAATTTTAAACACCAATTGTTCTATCATTATTGCCATAACTCAAAGTTGTTTTTAAAAAAAATCATAATCAGTGTTTTTGATGCATTCATGCCTATGTTCTATATTAATGTATTCACTGTTTTGTATGTACTGTATTTTGTATATAATGAAAATAATATATTTCATATATACATATATTTATATGTATTTGAACTCATAAATAACCTACATTAAAAACAATTAAAGTAAGTACCAACCTAACTGTATTCATCTGTATTTTTAAGTATGTAATTATCTTTTTTGTTGTGTTTGTATGCAAGAAATAAAATTCTTTGTTAAACACTTGTCTGCTTTATCGCCGTATATCAGTTCCTACACTAACACTGACATAATCTCCAACCTCAAAGAAAAACTTAGTCCAGAGCAGTACAAACTATTTGGTACTACCTGTTTTGGTATATTCCTTGGTATAAAGCATTGTGAGGTTCAACATCAGTTGTTCAAGGGCTTCATGGTTCTAGAGGTTGAAGAAAGTTCAATTGACTCATTTTTAATTACTCCGGCTAAGATATGGTGCACTCCTTTGGGACTATGTTATGCGGAAGTTAAATGCCGATACGACAAGCGGCAACGAAGCACCGGCAAAGATTGTTAGGCAAGTCATAGAATCGGATACTTCTGTGAAGATAGTTATAGAATCGTTTTCTGTTTTACGGATTGTATTTTCAACTTATTACTGAATTGATCATGGTTTTACGCAACCTTTTTGTTTAGAATACATGAATGTGTTTCTTATCTTAATGCAACTATTATTATGGATACATTCATTTTTTTATGTACTTCTGTATTCAAATTCTCATGATTCAAGAATCCATTTTATAATGACGATTTTTTAAAAAGTGCTGAAAATAATGTAATCAAATGTAATTGCATTAATAGTATTTTAGTTATGCTTAATACATGAATTCTTTTAGATCTTTCTATAATCAATGTATTCATACTTAGTTGTATTTATTTATTTATTTTTGAAGTCTAGTGAAAACTTTGATTAAATGCAAAAATGTACATGAATCACGCATAGTATATACACGTTCCATGTATGTATTATGTTGTATTTCTATATTTGTGTATTCATATGTACATGGTTGTATTATGTATTTAAATGTATTTTGAATTAAATTATGACAATGTATTTACCCATTTACAATATATATACATGTCATGTTATATGTATACATGCATCATTTTTTTAAGGTATCAAGAAACTTAACAGTAATATTTTTTAGTCATGTACATAGCTGTATTTTGCATTCAAATGCACTTTGAATTGTAATATAACAATGTATTTAATCACATTCAGTATATATACATCATATTTTATACATATCATTAAACTTAACAGTAATGTATTTAGTCATCTACCTTTAAAAAATTCATCCAGAAACAATCAAATACATCTAGAAACCAATAAGTAATAGAAAATCTTGAACAAATCCAAAAACAGTGATTGAAGGAATTAAAATCAGAACACAAACTAATTCCTACATGGGGCATTTCTGCAAATACGCTTATTATTTCCACCCTGCCCACATATACTACACGAATGTTGACTCTTCTTCTGAAGCAATTCACTTAATGGTTTATCGTGCTTCTTCTTTGGCCTCAGGAGGTCTCTTCCATTTGGGTGGTAAGACAACTTCCTCCGATATATATGCTGGTATATTCCATTCACTTCGGTCAGGGAGAAGATACACGGGGACCTTGTATGTCATTACAACAGACCTTGGTTTGTAATAGTCTGAACAGTAATCATCCGGCATTAGAAACTTGCTTTTCAAGACAACTCAAGCATGTGGGCATGGTAGCTCGTCCACTTGGAACCTCTCATAACTGTAATTTTTCTTTTGGAGGCAAACGGTGTAATGCCTTTCTTCATCATTTACCATGTGCAAATGTTCAGTCAATGGTACAACCTACATTAAATGGAGAAACATAAGTTTTGGACATATGTACAAAACATGTATTTGTCCATGAACACATGAAGTACATACAGTATGCATAAATGCAGGATATAAACATTGAGGTACACTGAATATAAACAATGAAAAAAATAGAATATAAATAATGAATATATTTAATTTTGAAATACAATGAATACAGTAAAATACACTAAATACAGTAAAATACGCTGAATACAAATAGAAATACAGTGAATACAACCAATGAAATATATTGAATACAACAGTAATAATATGTATTAGGAATAACAAAATACTGTTAATACAAATATAATTGAATACACTGAATACAAAATAGTGAATACAGTGAATACAAACATTGAATATAATGAATGCAACAGTAAAAAATAAATATTGAAACACATTGAATACAATAGTTAAATACAACTGAATATTGGCAGTAGGTTTATTACATACCTTATGCATGAATACATGCTTTCAATCAATATTCTTACTACAGGCTATATTCATACATGTATTAAGATATCACATTGTAACCTTCTTATACATTACACCATAATTTAAAATAATATATACATTATACCGATTGAATACAAATTTTTAATAAATAGGTAATATTCGATTTACTATATGCATATCCCCTCAATCGAATAATCGACATAACAATTTTCATTGTTCAACTTCCCAGAATGACGAATTAGCATTGTTAAACATGCCATATAGTGAATCGAATTATTAAATATTATGTAAATACTTATACCAATGAATGTCGGGCAGAAGAAATTCCTACCATTGACAATCAAAACCTCGAAACATACCAGAAATGTTTTTTGACTGAATCCCTAAAGCTCTGCAGATTGTGTTATATTGAAGCTCAATTGACAATGCTCTGTTTTTTGTGTTTAGCGTCTGAAAAATCATTCTAATTAATTGGGTTAATAATGAGGCGTGTTAGAATTGATTTTGTTGAGTTATATTACGAGTGTATCACGTTAATTGATCCTCTTTCTGTTATTAAACAACTGGACATACCTATTTTTAAGGTGATTATCGTTACTGTATTCATGAATACATGGCACGAATAAATATGAATACAATCTCGTACAACTGACTCCCTTATGTTTTAGGCGATTTTTGCTACTGTATTCATGAATACAGTAGCACGGATACAGCGAGTACATTACTGTAACAACTGAATAGTAATTATGAGAAGTAATTATGTATATGTTAGCTAATATTAATAGCCACTAAACAATAATGATTTCTGAAAAATTCCTCTATTTTTTTTTGGTTATAAATTTTTTGATTTAGGAATCGTTATTTTCCTTTTCGTTTTCCAGTTTAGGAGTCCATTTACGAGTATTTTTATTGTTACAAATTTTAGGTTTATTGGTCTTATTTTTCTTTTCTTAGTTTAGGAGTCCTTATTTTTTTGTCTCTCTTTCAGTTTTAGAGTCCTGTTTTAAGGTTAACGAGTATTTTTTTTAATACCTATAATACTTTCCATGTGATAACTATCTTTTCAAGAATGAACAAAATTGTGTACAAAGAAAAAGTAGTTCACAACAATTCTAACGTCAATATGATTGATGGTAGATATTTCTTCTAACTTCTTGTTCTTACTTTGTTAGCACCTTGCGTACGGGTAGAATGGGGGTAACGTCTACCCCGATTTTCTGATATGAAAACGGAGGAAAGTTACGGACTGACGAGATTGCAGGCGAGGATAAAAATCCTTCGTGTCGAGATCCAAGGAGAATAAATGGTGTGCTTGACTTCGGGCACGGTAAAATGATGCGCCGCGGACCAAGAATGAGTTTTAAGACTTCAGGAAATACAGTGATCGGTTACGAATAGAGGGCCATGATATTCGCATCCAATGGGATATCATGGTGTGGATCTCGCTCAATGACGGTTATGGATCAGTAATTACTGGGAAGGAAAGATTTTTAGCTTTTTTAGACTTATACTAGGAATGAAACTCCCCTACTATATAAAGGAAAAGTTTTTCTTTTGTAAGACACATTGTAACAGGGAAATTAAATTAATACTAGCTTATTTTCTATCTTTCTAGCTACAGTTAAAGTTCTTATTCACTTATCTTGTTCTTCATTTACGACCGAGCTCGAACCAAGGGTCCAATTGAGGACGAGGTCATTGTTCAATCTAAATTCAGGCTTGATCATAGTATTGCAACTGTTTTGAACGTTTATTTCATTCCTAACTCATTTATTTGATATTCTTAATTGTTCGTATTAGATTAAATCACATATCCTTAAAACCACATACAAATTCAATTGTTACCTAATTTCGGGATAAATAATTTGGCGCCCACTATGGGGTTAAGGATAATAGTGGTGATTTGATACGAATCTCCATAACACACCATATTTCACGCTTGTTCTTTGAAATCTTGATTTTAGGTCAGGCTAAAAATGTCAAACTCTCAGTTTGCTCCCTTGAACGTTGACGCTGAGTCAGACCATCACGGCGAAAGTAATAATTTGGTGCCTAGTAACGAGATGCCCCCTGCCGATCCCAATGGTGTCCCAGTTGTCGATTCAGTCGATGCTAACTCGCAGGTGGCCATCAACGTCAATTTACCAACTGAACACGAAAATACGTTTGGGGGGGACCCCAACCAACAACTCGAGAAGCGCCCGAAGGCGAGGTAATGGAGTAAGCCTGCAGCTAATCTTCAAAATATTGCAGGCTCAACAGGTGGCGATAGCGCAGCTGCAGAACCAAAGCCACACCCTCAATAGGGTCGAGCCCAAACGATCCCGGGAAGGCACTCGAAGAGATGAGCAAATTATCGAGAGATCGGGTGAAGCCGAGTGGTCGCATGCAAATGCACATCTCTAAACAAGGTATGAAACGGTCGATTGTAATTATAGTAACCCAACGAAGTGTCGGGGTCGAATCCATCGGGAGCTAGATGGGAGTTAGGGGTACATATTCTAATGCGTGAAATTGAATCATTTTAATTTGCACTTCCACAAAAAGGGTTTTGTTTCTATTTCTAACTTTGCACTAAAGTTTGTAGAATAAAGAAATAAAACTGGGATAGTTGTTTTAGATATTTTTCAAATTGGTAAAAAGCCTAGGGTTGTGACCATTATCTAGGTGTTTGCCTATTGGGATAAAGACCTTAATGCTTGTTTTGTTGATCGGGGTGTGTTATAGCTATCAACTCTCAATTACCCACTCAATATCTCTCGGTCAGAGAGTGGTTTTGCCCAATTTGGTTTTCTCAAGACCAAATGGGTCTCACACAAAACAGTTGATAAAAGCTCAAGTCGAGTTATTACTATATCTAGGTTGAACCCTTTAATTGGGTTAATCAATCTCTCGATTGACCCAATTCCTTGTTAGCCAAGTTTTCCTAGACTAAATCTCTCTTTCTCAAGTAGAGATTAAGTCAAATAGGCATGAACCAATGTTTGCAATCATTAATTTCACAAACTAAAACATGAACTAGGCTAAATAACAAATACCTAATCATAAACAAGCACTAATTTAATTACCCATAAGGTTAACACACTATGGTTGGGTCACAACCCTAGTAAAAATCTAGCTATTCATGCTTGGGTTTGAAGAAGAAGAAGAAGAAACACGAATTAAACTCATAATGTAAGCTTAAAATAATAAATCTAATGTAAAATACACCAAAATATAATAAACTTCCAAAAGAGGCAAAGAAAAACAGCTATAATACTTGCTTATGTCAAAAATTGACCTAATTTTGTGAAACTCTTCTATCGGGCGACCACAGAGATGAGTGCTCTTGGAGTAGTCAGTCTAGCCCTGAACCTACGTGCCTATGACTTCGTTTCTCAGGAAATTCGCGCAGCGGAAGATCCTGAATTGGAGACTTTCTACACCAAAAATATTCTCTTAAACGAAGGTATTCGCGCTTGGATGGTGGCTCAAGATCAGCCTCATGAAAACCTTATATTCCCTGAGGAGGTTCTACCACGTGAAAACGCTCTTTAATGGAACTTTAGCCTTAGCTGGTCGTGACCAAGAAACCACTGGTTTCGCTTGGTGGGCTGGGAATGCCCCACTTATCAATTTATCCGGTAAACTACTAGGGGCTCATGTAGCCCATGCTGGATTAATCGTATTCTGGGCCGGAGCAATGAACCTATTTGAAGTGGCTCATTTCGTACCAGAGAAGCCTATGTATGAACAAGGATTAATTTTACTTTCCCACCTAGCTACTCTAGGTTGGGGGTAGGCCCTGGGGGAGAAGTTATATACACCTTTCCATACTTTGTATCTGGAGTACTTCATTTAATTTCTTCCGCAGTATTGGGCTTTGGCGGCATTTATCATGCACTTCTGGGACCTGAGACAAGAACAAAAGACAAAGAAATGAAGAAAAATAATAAAGTTTATTATGATACATATCTTTCTCATGTAAGAGATGAATAAGTCCATTTATTTAGTTCTACAATTCTACATTCTTTGCACTTATTATACCTACTCAGTTAGATTTAGATATATAGATACTTAGATCTATACTAACAATTTAAAATTCTTCAAATTCTATTAATAATAATATTATCTAATTATTAATTAGTAATTAGAATTCAAATTCTTAATTTAATTATAATTATTACAAGATATCTTTATTTATATAATAACATAATAACATATACAAATAGTAAATCGAGGTACCCTTCTATAACAAATTTGAACCTTCCATCTATTTTTGTGCCGTTAGCAGGCCTAGTCTTTCCGGCAATTGCAATGGCTTCTTTATTTCTTCATGTTCAAAAAAATAAGATTGTTTAGATCCGCTGGGACCCAATCTCATCCATTTTCTTTTTGAAAACGTCGACTTGTATCATAACACATATATCTATTTATTGAAATATAGTATAACATGTGATTTCCACCGAACATAAAGGAAAAAACTCTTATGCGTGCAGAAATATGATATATGGATATATCAATTCTAGCAATTTTTAAATAGATCAGGATCACTGGATGGCTGAAATGTAGTCGATGAATCTCTATGTATATCGATATGTATAGTGGGATCATATTAAATAAAGAGTATGTTATTATTTTAGATTTAACCAATTTGATGAATTACTCCTAAAGGTTGACATCAAAACTCCTATTGAGTCTCTTCCACATTGTCATCAATATCAATCCGAACTTCATCATTTGATTGCATCACATTGCTCGGGATCTCTTCTTCTTGTACGACTTGCTCATCATCCAAAAGTTGCCTTTTACTTGAGATGGGTGCATCCCCATCTTTTACGCTTCTTGTAGTAACGGCCATGGCATGCCCTGTATTGTTCCCACCCTTTGGGTTCACTATCGTGTCACCTGGTAGTGCCCGGTTAGGACAGAAATTTAGAGCTTGAGAGATTTGCTCCATTTGAAATTCTAAGTTGTGGATCAATGTGTTGTGTGAGGCAAGTTGGGCATCGGAATCGGCATTCTTTTTCATCATTTTCTTGAACATATTCTCGATACGCCCCATTTCATTGTTGGAAAAACTAGGACCATGTGATGGATAAGGAGGTGGGTTGCTCGGTTGTTGATACATCGGGGGCCTTTGAGAAACCAACCCCTGGTTGCTTTGATTATTGTTCCATCCACCTTGATTGTTACCTCCCCAATTACCTTGAATTGTCATTCCAATGTCCTTGATTGTTGTTCTTATGCCAATTTCCTTGATTGTTTCCACCACTCCATTACCTTGGTTGTTAGAATTTCAATTGCCTTGATTGTGTTGAGGTCTCCATTGTTGTTGATTTGAACCTTGGAAATTATTTCGTCACCCTTGAAAGTTGTTCACATATTGCATCTCCTCTTCTTGGTCATTGTAAGAATCATCTTGATCAAACCCACTATCTTTTTGCACAAAATTGTCCACTCGATGTTGCACTTGTGGACCCTTGGTTTTCCATTTGTTCACCATCATATTTACTCCCTCCATGGCATTGACTTGCCTAGGATTTTGCACTTGTTGAAGTTGAGCCTTTTCTAGTTGATTTATGGTGGTAGTCAAATTCGGCTATGGCTTTCCCATGGTCATGCAACTCTTTGTGGATGTGAATCACGTCGGAATCACCTTGTGGAACATTAGCCCGGGATTGCCATGTCGATGATGTGTCCGCCATTTCATCTAAAATCTCACACACCTCTGCATAAGTCGTAGTCATGAAGTTCCCACCGGCAAGTTGATTCACTACACATTTGTTGGTTGTGTTGATCCCACAATAAAAAGTTTGTTGAATTATGTTCTCCGTCATATTGTTGTTGGGACATTCTTTAACCATTGTTCTATATCGCTTCTATATCTCGTGTAGTGATTCATTGGGCTCTTGATTGAATGCTAGAATCTCATCCCTAAGCGTAGCAATGTGCCCTGGAGAGAATTACTTAGAAATGAACTTTTTCGTCAATTCATCCCAAGTGTGAATGAAATGGTTCGGCAAACATTCTAACCAATCTAAAGCTTTTCCCCGTAAAGAGAAGGGAAAAAGCCTTAGCCTCAAAGCATCCTTGGAGACATTTGTTTGTTTACTCCCCCAACACGTATCCACAAACCCCTTCAAATGTTTGTGTACATTTTGACCAGGACCACCGATGAAGAACCTCGTTGCTCTAACAAAGTGAGCATCATATTGGTTATTTGAAAGTTGCCGGCCCTAATACGGGGAAAGACTATTGCACTTGCATATCCTTTATTGGGTAACACCTGGTATGGAGCTACTCGTGGTGGAGGTGGGGGTGGAACGGGTACATTGTCATGAGGCACTCCGGCCTCTTCTATTGGCTTGAGGTTCAGGAGGAACCTCATCCACTTGATCATGCTCGATGTCCACATCCCCCAAAGTAATATTTTCGAGCTCATTGTTTGCCATGGTTGTACCTACAATTTCTCAAACACATTAGTAACACAGAAGGAAAGAAGATATTCCAAAAATACACCCAAAATATAGCTAACACTGTTTTTAACTTCCCCGACGACGGTGCCAAAAATTGGTCGCGTCCAAATGCACACCTCTAAACAAGGTATGAAAAGGTCGATTGCAATTATAGTAACTCAATGAAGAGTCAGGGTCAAATCCACATGGAGCTAGATGGGAGTTAGGGGTATATATTCTAATGCGTGAAATTAAATTATCTTAATTTGCACTTCCATAAAAAGGGTTTTGTTTCCCTTTCTAACTTTACACTAAAGTTTGCAGAATAAAGAAATAAAACTGGGATAGCTGTTTTTGATGTTTCTCATATTGGTGAAAATCCTAGGGCTGTGACCATTATCTAGGTGTTTGCCTACTGGGATAAAGACCTTAATCCTTGTATTGTTGATCGGGGTATGTTATAACTATCAACTCTCAATTACCCACTCAATACCTCTCGGTCAGAGAGTGGTTTTGATGAATTTGACTTTCTTAAGACCAAATGGGTCTCACACAAAATAGTTGATAAAAGTTCAAGTCGGGTTATTACTATCTCTAGGTTGAACCCTTTAATTGGGTTAATAATCTCTCGATTGACCCAATTCTTTGTTAGTCAAGTTTTCCTAAGCTAACCCATCAGTATTAGGCTAAATAACAAATACCTAATCATAAAAAAGCACTAATTGAATTAACCCATAAGGTTAAAACACTAGGGTTGGGTCACAACCCTAGTAAAAATCTAGCTACTCATGCTTGGGTTTGAAGAAGAAGAAGAAGAAACACTAATTAAACTCATAATGTAAGCTTAAAATAATAAAATCTATTGTAAAATACACCAAAATATAGTAAACTTCCAAAAGAGGCAAAGAAAAACGGCTCCAGTACTTGCTGATGTCAAAATTGACCTAATTTTGTGAAACTCTTCTACTTATACAAGTATAAAAATCTCGGACAAAAATGGCCTTTGGGAGGTTCTGCGGCCGCACAATTTTGAACTGCGGCCATGAGGCAATATTTCTGTGGTCCGCAGATTTAGCACTAAGGCTGCAAGGTACTCTTTTGCGGTCCGCAATAGTATGATTGCGGCCGCAAGATAATCTTCTACGGCTGCACAAATCTTGTGCGGACCACAATTCGAGGAGACTCTGGACTTGGCTTTTTGCCACTCTTGATCTTGGATCCTAGCCCAGCTTTTGTGGCTGCACAATTCACGTGTGGTCCGCAATTTGCTTAGAAGTCTGTTGAGTTTTTATTCCTTGATTGCGGCCGCAGATGGAATTCTGCGGACCGCACAGTGTAAGCTTTTCTGCCTTTTATTGCCTTGTGTTTAGACTACTCCTTTTTGAGTCGAATTTCATCTCGGAGTCCAACATCCAGCATTCCTGCAATTTTGCACTTTTCATTAGTTTCGGGAGCACAATTTCAATGCTTTTAGACTAAAACAAAAGCTAAAAAGCGCTAATAAGTAGTCAAAATCCTCACTCATCACCGAGCCAGGGATAAATCTCGAGGTGATGAGAATGCTCGAAGAGTTGACGAAACGAGTAAAGTCGGGCGAGAAAAAGATTGAGGCTAATGACAAGAAGGTGGAAACATATAATTCCAGGGTCGATCAGATTCGGGGGGCACCCCTGATACTGAAAGGACCGGACTCTAAAAAAATTATCCAGAAGCCTTTCTCTAAGTGCGGCACCAAAATCGATCCCAAAGAGGATTCGCATGCCCGACATCTCCAAATACAATGGGACCAAGGATCCAAACGAGCATGTGACCTCCTACACATGCACGATCAAGGGGAATAATTTGGAGGATGATGAGATCGAGTCAGTGTTACTGAAAAAGTTCGGGAAAACTCTATCCAAGGGAGCAATGATATGGTATCATGACTTACCCCCAAATTCCATTGACTCGTTTGCTATGCTTGCAGATGCTTTCATAAAAGCCCATGTCGGGACCATCAAGATCGAGACCAGGGAGTTCGTGTCGAGATTCTAGATGGAACAGATGGATCTGCCACCGGTCACCGATGATTGGGTCGTTCAGGCATTCACTTAGAGGTTTAATCCCCGAATTTTCTTGGCCTCTCAACAGTTGAAATAGTATTTGGTGGAGTATCCTGCAGTAACCTGGGCCGACCTCCATAATAAGTTTCAGTGGAAGATTAGGGTTGAGGACGATCAGTTCAAGGCCTCTCTCGGATTTGTTTACCCTATCAGGTCCGATGACAGATCTAAGAGAGCCATTGATCAAGAGCCAAGACAAGCCCGAGATCGATATCGGCCATACAGTGCGGACGAAAGAGGAAACAGATCTGGGCGTCGTCCCGCAAGGAATGAGAAGAGAATCGACCGAGGGCCTGGTGGCCGAAGCTTGATAAGAAAAAATAGGTTCGGATGAGCCGCTCGGGAGTAGGGAAGCACCGAGATTGTCGGAATATAACTTCAACATGGATGACGCCAGCATCGTGCCGTCCATAGGGCGCATCAAAGAGACCAAGTGGACCCGACCATTATAGTTCCATCCTTACCAGAGGGATCCTAACTTGATGTGCAAGTACCACAACACTCATGGTCATAAGACCGAGGACTACCAAGAATTGAGAGAAGAAGTTGCCTGGTTATTCTACAATGGGCACCACCGAGAATTCTTGAGTGATCGAGCCAAAAACCACTTTAGGAACAGGGATGCCAACAAACAGGTTGAATAAGAGGAGCCTCAGCACGTGATAAACATGATCATCGGAGGTGTAGATGTCCCCCAAAGGCCAATGATTAAACACACTAAAGTATCCATCACGAGGGAAAAATGCATAAGGGATTATGTTCTGGAGGGAGCCATTTTATTTAGCGACGAAGATGCCGAGGGTATCGTACAACCCCATAATGATACACTGGTAATATCCATACTTATCAATAAATCTCGAGTTAAACGTGTATTGATTGATCCAAGTAGCTTGGCCAACATCATTAGATCGAGGGTCGTAGAGCAATTGGGGTAATAGGACCAAATCGTGCCAGCAGTCCGGGTGTTGAACAGATTTAACATGGCATGTGAGACTACTAAAGGGGAAATAACCTTGCCAGTGAACACCGCCAGGACAATCCAAGAAAAAAAGTTGTACTTCATCGAGGGAGACATGAGGTATAACGCCCTGTTCGGAAGGCCATGAGTTCACAACATGAGGGCGGTACCCTCGACCTTGCACCAAGAGTTAAAATTTCCCACATTGGGGGGGGGGGAGTCAAGACGTCTACGAAGAACAGCTGGCCTCAAAGGAGATGTTCGCCGTCGACGAGGTAATCCTGGTGCCTGCAGTTTCAACATCAAGGAACGCTGAGCCAACCAGAAAGGAGGAAATTAAATAGCAATCACTAATGTCGGCCTTTGACGAACTGAAGAAACTAGGAGCAGAAAAGGAGGATGATTACGGTGTACTGAGATTACTCATAGCTCTTGACGACACCGACGCCACCAAATCGACGGTTGAAGAGTTGGAGCAAGTCGTATTAAGCGAACACCTACCAGATCGAAAGGTATACCTGGGTACGGGGTAAACCCCAAGCTCAAGAAAAAACTTATTGATTTCCTTAAAGCTAACGTAGATTGTTTCACTTGATCCCATCTTGACATGACATGGATCCCACAAGAGGTAACCACTCATAACCTGAGTTTGGATCCAAAGTTCCATTCGGTTAAACAAAAAAGGAGGCCACAGTCTGAGATCAAATATGCGTTCATCAAGGATGAGGTATCCAAACTTCTTAGAATAGGATCTATCCGGGAAGTTAAATATCCGGACTGGTTAGCTAACGCATTGGTAGTGCCTTAAAAAGGGAATAAACTAAGAATGTTTGTAGATTACAAAGACCTAAATAAAGCATGCCCTAAGGATTCTTTCCCTTTGCCTAAAATCGATCGAATGATTGATGCGACGGCCAGGCACGAGACACTCAAGCTTTCTTGACGCCTACTCCGGGTACAACCAAATTCGGATAGACTAGGACGACCAAGAAAAGGCTTCTTTTATCACTAAATTCGGCACCTATTGTTATAACATAATTCCGTTTGGATTAAAGAACAACAGCGCCACCTACCAACTCCTAGTAAATCGGATGTTCGAAACATGAAGCTAAACCCGGAGAAATGTGTATTCGGGGTCGGATCGGGCAAATTCCTCCGGTTCATGGTATCCAATCAGGGAATCGAAATCAACCCCGACAAAATAAGGGCCATATAGGATATCACCGTGGTGGACAACGTCAAGGCCGTTCAAAGGCTGACCAGGCGCATAGCCGCCTTTGACCGGTTCATCTCGACAAGAGCCATTAGTTCTTCTCATTGTTAAAGAAGAAGAAGAATATTTTCTAGACTTCGGAATGCCAGCAAGCTTTGGAAGAACTTAAGCGGTACCTATCGAGTCCCCCTTTCCTGTACACTCCGAAGGCAGGCGAATAGTTGTACCTCTACTTGGCGGTTTCCGAGGTGGCGCTAAATGGTGTCTTAGTCTGGGAGTAAGAAGTTACACAATTTCCTATTTACTATGTCAGTAGAACTCTAGGCGAGGCCGAATCAAGATATCCTCACCTGGAAAAATTAGCTCTCGCTTTGCTAAGCGCTTCCTAGAAGCTAAAGTCGTACTTTCAATGCCACCCTATATGTGTCGTAACCTCTTACCCACTGAGGAATATCATACATAAGCCCGAGCTCTGAAGCCGGTTGGCCAAATGGGCCGTGGAAATTAGTGGGTATGCTATCGAGTATTAACCCTGAACCGCTTTAAAATCTTAGATTTTGGCAGACTTCGTGATTGACTTTACGCCGACCTTAATACTCGAAGTCGAAAGGGAACTACTGCTAACCTCGGGGACTACTTTGGGAATCTGGACCCTCTTAACGGATGGTGCCTCCAACGCGAAGGGGTCCGCGCTTAGTATCGTATTGAAACCGCCTATGGGAAGTATAATTAGATAATCTACTAGAACTGTGAAATTGACTAACAACGAGGCCGAGTATGAGGCCATGATTGCAGGTTTAGAATTAGCTAAGAGCCTTGAGGCTAAAATGATCGAAGCCAAGTGCGATTTCCTCCTCGTGGTAAATAAAAATAAATAGAACATTCGAAGTAAAAGAAGAATGGGCGCGGAGGTACTTAGACAAATTGTAGGTAACCCTATAACATATCAGGTAATGGATACTGCCATGTACCCTGAGATCAAAATAGTGAGGCTGATGCACTGGCTAACTTAGGGTCATCGGTTGATTTCGATGAATTTGGCTCGGGAGCAGTGCTGCAACTAATGAATCGATGGTAGAAGAAGGTCACGCCGAAGTGAACTCAACGAGTTTAACTTGGGATTGGAGAACAAATACATAGATTTCTTGAAGACAGGAAAATTGCCTTTGGGTCCCAAATAATCGAGAGCCTTGCGCACCAAAGCTTCCAGATTTAGCTTGGTCGAAGGGACATTGTTCGGAGATCTTTCTTTGGTCCACTATCTAGATGCTTGGGACCGGGAGAGACCGAATACGCCATGACAGAAGTGCACGAGGGCGCTTGTAGAAACCATTCGGGGCAGAATCATTAGTTCGGAAGCTAATCAGAGCCGGCTACTATTGGACCGAAATGGAGAAAGATGCAAAAGACTTCGTACGGACATGCAACAAGTGCCAAAGACACGCTCTGGTGATCCATCAACCAGTAGAATTGCTTCACTTGATCCTGTCGTCATGGCCATTTATGAAGTAGGGAATGCACATGGTTGGTCCCCTGCTATAGGCACCCGATAAAGCTCAATTCATACTCCCTTCGTTCCAGTTTATATGAACATATTTCCTTTTTGGTCCGTTCCAAAAAGAAGACCAAAAAGAATGACTCCTTTCTAAATATGGAAACAATTTAGCTTAAACTTTCAATTCTATCCTTAATGAGAAGCTTTTATAACCACACAAATACTCTGGATCCCTTTCTAACTTGTTAGGACCACAAATTCCAAAAGTCTTCATTTTTTCTTAAAGTCCGTGCCCAGTCAAACAGGTTCGCATAAATTGGAATCGAGGGAGTAGTATTCATGACCGATTATTCTTCTAAATGGGTCGAGGCCCAGGCATTCGAGAAGGTATGAGAGAAAGAAGTCATTGACTTCATCTGGATCACATAATGTGTCGATTTTTGGGATACTAGCCAAGATCGTTTGCAACAACGGGAAACAATTCGTTGGCAGTAAGGTGAGTAAGTTTTTCGAAGATCAAAAGATCAAGAAGATACTATTGACGTCTTATCACCCTAGTAGGAACGGGGAGGCGAAATCAACAAACAAAACTATACTCCAAAACCTGAAAAAGAGGTTGGCCAGTTCTAAAGGGAAATGGAAGGAAATCTTACTCGAAGTCATGTGGGCATACCGTACGACTTCGAATCGAGCACCGAGGACTAAGCCTCAGGTTCCAGTATGCTACCGAAGAGTCAAATGGTGAGGCCATGATCACGAACCTAGAAACTATTGGATGGAAGGCGGGAGGCCGCCATGGTCCAGTTGGCTGCCCAGAAGCAGCAAGTAGAAAGATACTACAATCAAAGGGCCAATCTCCAACATTTTCAAGTCAAGGACTTGGTATTGAGAAAAGTAAAATTACGTACCAGGAACCCGAGCAAAAGGAAACAGGGCCCGAATTAGGAAGGATCGTATCGAGTTGTCAGAATAACCAGCAAAGGCTCAAATAAACTCGAAACAAAAAATGGTGTACAACTATCAAACAACTAGTACTTGACACACTTAAAGTGGTACTACTAAGGTACGAACTCAATTCCTTTTTTAATTATGTTATGAATATGCAGGCAATCGGCCAAGGACGGATGCGACTATTAGGTCTGAAAGCACGTGTTGCAATTTTTTTTCCCTTGAACCGATTTTGTCTCAAGTGGGTTTTTTGGCAAGGTTTTTAATGAGGCAACAGTAAAACATGCTACCTTAGATTTGAAGACCAGTCTTAAACCAGAATCGAAGATCCTTTGCATCAGATCAATAGTATATGATCCCTCTCGAGTTTGGCCTCAAATACTAGGGGCCATTACCCCCGGATTAAGATCTTGATCAAGGGAAAAGAAAATTTTATATGTTAAAAGCTAAGACTTGGTGGTTAGGATTTATTGTTAAGGTCAAACGGTCATATGAACCGTGCCACATAATCCACTTTACCCACATCAACGTCTTCGATCATATACCTTGCATATTAAGCAATGAAAGAACTTCCTACATCCCTTACACTTGTTACTGTGCATTTTGATTCTCCGATCCTCGATACTAAAGTCCATGGGCTACCCCTACTCGGAGACTGTCGAGCCCACGAGCTACCCCTACTCTAAGACTTTCGCCCGATAAAAGTTCGGAAGACTCGGGATACCGAATCCCGGAAGCACCAAACCCATTAGACGGTGCCCGAATATGAAAGGCTACTGCTACCATAAAAATGGTTCGGATACTACTGAAGTCTGTAACCAAAAAGTAAGGCCCTTACGAAAAATCGAAACCTACTGAAAGGTTACCTTCGGAAAAAACATCATCTAAAAACACTTAACCATCTTAAAGACCTTCGGTTTTACCGATGATACAAAGCCATAAGTGACCTAAAGTAGCATCGCAATCGGGCTCCGTTTGAACCTTTGAAAAACAGATGCTCTAGAACTACATCTGTTTTTATGCTAAGGCATTAAAAACAATACAAAAATAAAGAATTGCAAGTAGATGATAGGAAATTAAGACATGGTATTGCCAAAAAGGGGGAAATTTTATATACTTCAAAATATATTTACAAAGACACGATAGAACGACCTCAAAATAAGCAAGAACGAAAATACACAAGGAAAAACTAAAAAAGAACTAAGGCATTTATGCCTGGTCTTCATCGGGCCTGACTCATCACTAGATCCATCAAAACCATCAGAGCCCCTGGAATCCTCAGAGCCTTCGGGACCCTCCGGCTTATAGAGTTCCTTCGCCTCGGCTTCCCGTCTCTTGGCTTCTTCAATCTCGGTCGACAGGTCAAACCTCGAGCATGGATCTTCTTGAGGGTTTCCCTCCGGGATAGACACTTTGCATATTCAGCCTTTGTTTTTAAGTGGGCCTTGGCTACCTCCACATCGGCCTTATACTGGTCCAACATTTCCTCAATGTTAGAGGAATTAGCAGAAGTTGTTTCCAACTAAGACCTCAGCATGTTATATTGTTGGCCGAGGGCATCTCATTTTGTGAAGGCCGAGTTCAGCTGTGCCCGGAGTTCATCGTTTAGCCGAGACCACTTGTCGGCCTTGTCCTTTGCGACCCGGAGCTGGTCCCTGGTGGACGCTAGCTCCGCTTTTGCAGCCTTTTTTTTCGAAGCCAATAGGTCAATTCTGCCCCTCCACGCCTCGGTCTCAACCTTAACCCCGTTCATCTCAACCCAAAGATGGTTGATGGAATCTACCTTCTCTTGGGCCTGCAAAGTTGTGTTATTAGTCACCACGACTAACTTCTCATTTTTAGCCTAAAAAATCCTTACCTTCTCGACTAGGTCGTCGTGCTCCCTCTTCAAGGACGAAGCCTCCCTCTGATCCTTTTCCAACTCAACTTGCAGAAGCGGGAGGTCCTTTGGGGCCTCGTCTTGCTGCTCGCTGAGAGCCTTGTACATGTCCTTCTTTCGGATTTGCTCTTTGAGCTCAAACTTGAGCTGACTTATCTCCAAGAGGGACCGAAGGAAGCTTTCATGATAAATCACTGAAGCCTGAAGAAACAATGAAGTTATTAGAACAAATCTAAAACTAAACAAAGGTCACAAAGGGGTTACGCAGGGTAAATGCCTTACCCGGTTTAGCGCCGGTTGCGCCTTGTTGAAGAGGCTCAACGTGCCTACTTCGTTCATCTTTGCCTTGTCTTCCTCTGTCACTAGGCATCAAAGGTAGCTGGCTATGGAGCGGACAGGACCCGGGCGTCTGCCGGGACCGTAATAATGACTATCCTCTTACGCTCGGGGTCCATGCTCGGAGCGGGGAATTGCTTTACTAGTTTTGAGCTCGAACTCGGCTCGCCCGCCCCTAATGGAACATCCTTTTTTGGGCTCTCCAGGTGTCCAATCCGGAAAAATCCTCTAGTGCGGCCATACTCATACCATCGAAGAACATGTTAAGGGCGTCGTCTGGGCCCTGTGCCATCTAACTTGACTTCTCTTTGCCCGCTTGAGCCTCTTCGAGCATGGACTCGGTGTAGGAGGGTGTTTCCATGATGTCATTGACACCAGCTACCTCCTCGGGACATGAGCGGCTTCCGGAGAGGCTTTAGCCTCCATCTTTCCTTTTGGTTCCCGAACTAGAGGGGGATCTACATCGTGGTCGCCTTTCCTGAGTGCAGCTTGCTCCCCTAATTAAGGGACGACCCGTGAACAATAAAGAGGTCATCGTCCTCGGGCTCGTCCATGAGCCAGTTGAGGGAATTAGAATCCGGCACCCTGGATTTGGCGTTCTTTTTGATTTTTCGAATCCGGATGGTCACTTTCTTCTTCCTCTCCTCGGCATTCGGGGAACCCCAGGACTTCTTCTTCTTCTTATTCTTCTTATTTTCCTCTTTTATGGTAGTCTCGAAGCAGAGGGTTCGGCAAGCAAGGACGGATCCTCGTCCTCACCCAACTGCCTGAGTTCGGTGCTCTTAGGCAAGCCTATAAGAAAAAAGGAGACTTAGCAATGCGTAAGCCAAAAGTACGAGAGTAGCTATTCGGAAAAGGGCCTCACCATAATAACGGGCCTCCAATTTGCCCTTCCAAAGCTTGCGCCATGTGTGCTCGGAATATGGCATCTGTTTGCAGATCCCCTCAGTCCACTACTTGAGGCAGGGAACTGCATTGGGAACTTGGGGAACAACTGCACGACAACAAATATAGGCAATAAGAGAAAGAACGAAAAGAAAGGACACATACTCGAGAAGGAAAATACTTACGGTATGCGTTCTACTTTTCCGGGAATGCTAGAAATTTGGAGGGGGTGAGGTCTTCGGTCTTCACCTGAATGAACATCCCCTGCCAACCTCGGTCTTGGTCCTCGGCGATGCTCGAGAACGGAGCGTTGCTCGCTCGGTGAACGAGCTTGATCAATCCCCCTCGGAAGATTCGGTGAACGAGCTTGATCACGATCCTCCAAAAAGATGGGTGGACTTGCCCAAGGCACACCTAGTACCTTTTGCACCGGGGCAAGCGTGACGTAGTAAGTGTAAACACTTAAGTACCCCTCCACGTGGGTAGTGATGTCATCATTAGGCCCGGGGACGACCACTTTCTTACCCTCCTAGTTACAGTCTGCTCGGACTATGGGTAGTGTTTCCTCAGTAATGGAGCATACGTATCTCCATGCTCTCGTTCCTATTGACTAGGCCTTCTCGATGAGGAAGTCGTTCCCAATAGAACAGCCCCCAAGTACGAAGCTCTTCGTGGGGGGCTCTTGAGCCACCTAGGGGACAGCCACCTCGACACCCATGGCCGGGTTGGAAGATGAAGGAGCAGCCTACTGAGGCACTGACTTAGAGGTTTTTTGCATTGTAATCTGGGAAATATGAAGGTTTGAAGAAAAATATGAAGATTTGAAGATGACATGAAGGTCTGGGTTGGAGATCCAAAAAAAATGCATGAGGATTGAAGATGGAGATATGAAGGTTCAAGGAGCAATATATGAAGATTTGGAGGAGTTAAAAGCAAATTAGGAAGTTCGAGGGTAAATTCTGGAATTGGAAAGTGGAAGAAGTGAAAAAGGGTCGAAGCTTTTATAGGGGGAAACAATCAGTGCGCGACGTTTCGCATTTCAGGAAAGTTAATCAGTGACTGACACGTGTCTGAAGTCAAAACAACGCGACTGATAGGATGTTTCGATTTACCTGTCATCTCGGTTGTAACGTACGAAGGAAAGAACTGGGGTTTATCTATCGCTTCCGTCGTTTCAGTAAACCTACTTTTCAAAAAACAAGGGAAATATATGTGTACGAGTAGAATTGGGGGTAATGTCTACCCCGATTTCCCGTTGAGAAAACGGAGGAAGGGCACGGACGCACGAGATTGCAGTCGAGGATAAAAACCCTTCATATCTAAATCCAGGGAGAATAAACGGTGTGCTTGACCTCGGGTACGGTAAAGCGACGCGCCCCGGGCCAAGAATGAGTTCTAAGACTTTGAGAAACACGGTGAGCGGTTACGAATAGAGGGCCATGATATTCGCACCTAATTTGATATCACGGTGGGATCTCGCTCAATGACGGATATGGATCAGTAATTACTGGGAAGCGAAGCTTTTTACCTTTTTTAGACTTATACTAGGAATGAAACTCCCCTACTATATAAATGGGAAGTTTTGCTTTTGTAAGACATATTGTAACAGACAAATCAAATTAATACAAGCTTATTTTTCTATTTTTCTAGCTATTGTTAAAGTTCTTATTCACTTATCGTGTTCTTCATTCGCGACCGAGCTCGAACTAAGGGTCCAATCGAGGGCGAGGGCATTCAATCTAAATTCAGGCTTAATCATAGTATTGCAACTGGATTGAACGTTTATTTCATTTCTAACTCATTTATTTGATATTCTTAATTGTTCGTATTATATTAAATCACATATCCTTAAAATCACATATAAATTCAATTGTTACCCAATTTCGGGGTAAACAATTTGGCGTCCACCGTAGGGCTAAGGATAATAGTGGTAATTTGATACGAATCTCCATAACATACCCTATTTTACTCTTGTTTTTTGAAGTCTTAATTTTAGGTCAGCCCAAAAATATGTTCAACTACATGCTTATTTCAGTTGATTGAATGGCCATCGACTGACTGTGCCTATTTATCATGTGTTGCTTGAGAAAGAATACATATTTAGGTGCTTGTTGAACAATGTCACTCCTAAGGTATATGAGAGATCAATACGACGAATTTAAAAGTGGGGTTAGAGATAATGAAGTTTTGACGTGATCATAATGAGCGGAGAAAAAGTACTAGCTAGCGTAATTCGAGAGAATATGACTAGTAAATTATTGTAGTTACTCGAGAGAGAATTACGATAAGTCAAGTGCTCATGATCAGTAGAGAATACTTAGGCGAAATTGTAGGAGACGTAGCAGGAAGGATTCCGACAATTGAGGAAATCATAATTCTAGGCCTCCTTCATCTTGTTTCCAACCCTTAGTATATTTAATTGTTAATTTACCACTTTAATTTGTTAGTTATTAGTTAGATATAAGAATCTTTATCTTTATAACTTAGAAATTTATTCGAGCTTGTCTTCTTAGTGATATTGAATAGTTATAGTGAAACCTTAGTTCTCTGTGGGATTCGGCTCCAGACTCTTAGACCGGATTATATTTGCAGCGACAACTTATTCTTTTTAGGACTAGAGTTGGATGTGATCAACAAGCTTATGCGCAAGGCGTTGGGCGCATACTAGGCATACGTCTTGGGCATTGAGGTGGAAGGATAGAGATTTATTATTGTTAGAAACTTATATTTTTATTTTTATTCTTTTCATACAAACATAATATTTAATAATATCTATATGTTTGTTTAAAAATTCTGTACTTATTGACATGGATACACGCGTAAAGCACGTATCATAAGACTAGTTCAGTTTAATGGTACATAGAATAATAATACTTCCTCTCTTCAATTTTTTGATGTACTTTTGTTGTTAGTGTGTCCTAAGTGTATATATATATATATATATATATATATATATATATATATATATATATGTTAATAAGATGATTTATAATCGTTTGTCGTAGACGATAAGTTTCAGAAGTATTTTTTTTTAAAATATTCCGTAATAAAACAAAAACACATAAATAAGGACGGAATGAGTATTACATAGCAGGTCCATATTCTTTCAAAGTGGATTGGAGATTGTGAAAATCATAACAAAAGTATCTAACATAAGATTTTTATGATTTGTTACCTGCCTATTACCTACATAACATGTCTTCTAGAAACTACGAGAGAATGGAATGTCCATTATCTTTATCTGTTAACCAAAACTCATTTGAATAAGTACCTACCCCCTTAGCTCTTCTACCAAGTCTTTATAACACATCCTATTTCAAACGACAATGCAACTTACACTTTTGCATCTTTTTCTTTCCTTGATGATGAATGTTTCATTAATAACCTTTTTCGTACCAGCGTGGACAAATAGTGTGGCTTTGCGCGTGGAAATTTTTGTTAATTAATTTCTTTGCTGTAGTCGTCATGTTTTTGTTTGGTCTAAGCAATCACAAAAGTTAAATTGTTGAAAGTCAAACAATTGACCGTGCCCATATTTTTTCTGAGTGCTTATTATTCTGGCGGCACGCGCTTTCAGAAGAAATTCATTTAAAAGATCAATAAATTTTTACTAACTTGAAAATTTATTTATTTGCATTCTTATACATTACTTACTTTAACTTATAAATTTTATTCTAAATGTGGCTTATATTAAAATAAGAATACATTGACTTAATAATTGTCAATTAATAATAATTTATATGCAAAAAATTACAGAGTTAATAGCAGAGTAACTTCTTGGATGCCTGCTATTAAAGGAGTCATAATTTGGAATTGGACGTCCACAAACGACGTCGTTGTAGTTTAAGCGGTCCCGCAACATTGATGATTTTGCCTAGTAATGTCTACTTATAAATAAAATAAAATCTATATAATCCAGAGAAGACTTTTATACATTACTCTATTTTCGTAATCAAATTGATGTCCAATTTGCAAGCAAACCCCAAAACCAAAAACGACTATTTCTTCTCTCAGAAAACACTCATACATATTCATTAGCTTCTCTCAGAGAACCAAAATACATCACGAATTGCATTTTCAGGTACCTCAAAATTCTATTGTTTCCTCTATTTTGTTTTCCCTATACTTTTTTGTTCAAGATTTTTTATTACGGTGAGTCAATTGGTTAGGTTTTCTGGTTTCTGGCTTCTTTTATAATGCAATTGATGAAATAGAAATTGTTGCTTATCTTTTGATCGTCAAAGTTGGTAATTTTCAAACTTGGTTCCGTTTTAGAAAATTTTACCCCGTATATGGTAAGAAAAAAATTGGGAAGGCCGGAATCAGAAATTTTGTTAAACGCATTTTGCTTCAGTATTTCCAATTAAAGGGTAGTTTTTTTGGGTATATGGTCTCAGTTTAGCAGAAAGCCTCCTATTTTGTTTTGAAGAGCTCAACTCTACTTGAAAAAGTCCCTGAAATTTGACTTTCCTATGTTCATAGTTCGTTACCTATCCTACAAAGAGAAAAAGAAAAATCAAAGAAAAGATTAGTAGTTAGTTCACAGTTGATTTTATTAGTCAAGGCCATACCTCTTGATTTTACATTTGCTTTTGTTGGGTTTGGAAATTCTGTTTGTTGACAATTCAAACTTCAATATCCATTTTCTCTGTCAAGTAATGTAGCATTTGGGTCTCTGTACCAAAGGACAAGAGGCTTTACATTGTGAGGAGAAACTAGGAGGGAAGTATATCATAGGATTTTTAAGAACTGTTTCTCTTGTCTTTTGATAGTTTCTTTTACTGAGTTGTAAGACTTCTATTATTATGGTCAGTGTTTTAAAAATATGAATTTCTTGAATTCATATCCTTAATTTTTTAATTTATGAATTAATAATATAGCATTATAACACAATAAAAATATAAATGATATGTTAACTAAAAAGAATTAGAGAAACTCATATGAAATAAAATATTTAGCATGTTTTAGAAGGATAAATAATACAATATTGTTAAAGTTACTATGAAATATAAATTAACTACAACCTCTTTACTTTCAAACAATTAAATTATAATTTTTTGAAAAATATTATCAAACTACATATTTTACCTCTTTAAAAGTAAATATTCAATAAATTTATCTACGCGGTACTTTAAAATATTACTCCTTCATGAGTAAATATAAAATAATTTTTAAATAGTAAAATAATAAATATATGATAATTTTGAGAGAGATAGAACTAAGACGTGAAGATCTATCGAGTAAAGATATAAATTTTGATTATCTATTTTTAGAAGAAATATTCAAATGATATTCTCCTTCGCGATGTTCTCAATTAGTAAATATGCAATACTATAGTTCGTTATTTGAGTTATTCACAATTTTTATATTCCTATAGATAAAGAACTTTAATCATTCATTTGTTAAAAAATTTTGAGAGTCAACAGTGCAAATTAGTGAATTCAACACATGATTTGCATAGGAATTGTTGGGCGAGTCCCGAGCGTTGAGTGTTAGGCGTGTTTAGGGCACAGTCGGGCGTTTGGGGGCGTAAGCCTCACAAAACTAAGCCCTACACATGAGTCTCAAGGCGTTTTGATAGTGCTCCGCCCCGGGGTAAGCCCCGAGACGAGTCCCAAAAAAGTCTTTTAAAACACTGATTATGGCCAGAAAGTGGTTAAAATTTTGGACTTAGCCATATGAAGTTTAACCAGGGGCCGAGCCAGTGATTTGGTGACGGGGTTGGTCAAACCCTGTAACTTTGATCCAAACCCTTTATTTGTCTTAAGAAATTCATTTAATTTATATAAATTGTTAATTTAAAACCCAGTAACTTAAAAGGATTAGAATCCCAAACGCATAAGCTCTAAATCCTGGCTCTGCATCTGAGTGTAATAAAAAAGTCACTAGAGCTATCCAAAAGATGAAGAAAACCAATAGGGCTAGTTGCTCTTATATATGATGATTGGACTGACGTTTATGTTTCATGACTTCAATAATTTTTCCTTTCTTCTCTTGTTAGTTAAGCTGGCTGACCATGTTTGTTCATTTTAAAGATACGTGAGTCGACTGCTAATGGGAGAACACTTGGCTCTATGTGTTGATCGTCTTATCACACCTGAATCTTTGCACTTGTTGCAAGGATCAGAGGATGCAGGATCCTCTGCAGGAAGTTCTTGCTCGCACACAGTAGGTCAGTCACCTTATGGTACTACTAATAAGGAGGATGAAGAACTAGAAGCTGGAGGTGAAGATGAGCCATTACTTCAGACTGTGGAATGCCGAATTTGCCAGGAAGAAGATAGCACTAAGAATTTGGAGATTCCTTGTGGCTGCAATGGCAGCTTAAAGGTATGTTTGTGAAGTATTTTTGGGCACTGGTTCGACTAGCTACTAAGCATTGATCTTTATGCTGCTTGTGCATGTAATAAATTTATATTTATAGTGTTATCTTCATTTTTCCTAAGCCTGAATGGTGCTAGTATTCAAGTTACTCTTCTCAAGAACTTGAGATTGTCGTGATTTAAAATTTAACAGTTTTCTTATTGTTCACGTCTTTTATCCTGGCTAAGTGTTTTCCCTTTGACTAGTCTTCAGTGTTTCTTTCAAACTTTTCCTTAGTTCTTATAACTTCTCTAGAATTTGCTAGATTCCAAAGCCTTTGAATCGTTGATGGTAATGTTTTATCCGGTTGTGTTGCAACTGCATGAGAAAAGATCTTTTATATGTTTATGGACCTTATTTGATTCTAATTATTCTTTTTTTTTTCCCTTTCAATTCTTGTCGGCGTCTTTGTTACAAAATGCAGTATGCTCATAGGAAATGTGTTCAGCGTTGGTGCAATGAGAAGGGTGATATAATTTGCGAGATTTGCCATCAGGTACTTTGTTCTACCTGTTAGTATCTGTTTGCATTTTGAGTGATGATGCTTCGTGACTTGCCTTGTCCCATCCCAAAGCACTTATTGCTAAATGAGCTTGAAAAAAAGGGGGTTTGGGGGGTTTGGCCCGGGGGGTGGGGGGGTGTTAAGAAATAGCATGGTTTTGCATTCAGTTTATTTGATTGGAGAGAAATATAGCTCACCTTATGCCATAATTCAATGATGCATTTTTCCCTTCAGAAATTTAAGTAATTGGGACTTTAGAATCAGTGTTGTCAAAGGCAAAAAGCTTTAAAAAGCGATCCAGGTCAATTGGGGCTTTAAGCACAATTTGTGTGAGCTTTAGTAAAAAGAAGTGCAATGAATAAAAAAAAATAAAAATATATATGTAATGCAAGAAAAAAGTAACAACTTCATACATGATATTGTCCTTAGTGATTAATATATTCTTTGCCTATTATAGTTATTGTTTAGTACCACTTGATTCAAGGTAGAATTCATGGGCAATGAGGCACACTCTTTAGTGCCTTGCCTACAGTAAAGCACAGCTTAAGCAAGGTGAAGCACCCTCCTTGAGCTTTTCTGAGCTTCGGTGCTTAAGTTCGCCTTAAATGAGCCTTTGACAATGCTGTTTAGAATCACAAAACTGTATGTTCGTGAATATGTGCTGAAGGAGTTTCTAGTTCAGGCTCACTTGTTTCAGACAAAGTTATATGCTGACTTGGAAAACTCTGTAACCTGCAGTCTTATCAACCTGGCTATACTGCTCCACCACCGCCTTCTCCTTCTGAAGATATTGCCATCGACATCAGGTTAGTTTAAATCATGATTATTGTCTTTGTGCATACCAAATTTGATTTATTTTTCCAAGCATTTCTCTCAATCTATGGAATAGAGACATTGATCTTCTGATTTTGGTGTTTACTTTTCAAAGTATGTTGACATTTGTACCATTTCTACACTCTGACACTTACCCACACTCCCCAAAAAGAAAAAGAAACGAAAAGAGAGGACATAGACCGTGAAATAACGATCTTACTTCTGTTTGTGCTGACACCTTTCCCTTTGACTTGATTTTTTGTATCTTCTTTATGAATTGCTCCACTTATTTAGAGGCCCCCTGATACTTTATTTCTCTCGAAGCCTATAATTTGTAAGTGAACCTACGATTCTTCTTGAATGCAAAAGTAGGTAAATGTACTGTTCAATTCAACAAGTCATTAACAAGCACAACTGTATTTTATGCATTTCAGATTAAAAAAAAAAAGAATTAATTGTATGCAGTAATAACAAAGAGTGAAATCCTTATCTATGTTGTATGACCAGGAACTCTATGTTACCAAATGTCTTCAATATCTAGTGATGATTCCAATTTCTGGTACTTTTTTGCTCTTTGACATCGTGTAATTTGTGGCTTTTTTTCCTTCCAAGTATATGTTTCTAGGTAAAGTAATTCAGCATCGTTGACATGAAGATTATTTTCTGTAGCCCAACAAGAACAGTTTATGAGAACTGGCCATAAAGACATTTAACCCCTATTCTGGATGTATTTAAAACATGTTAAGCTTATTATATTTTTGGGCAGCCAGTTTTCCACCATTATTTAAAGGCCCTTGTTACTAAAAATTTGGGTGAAAATCTGATGGAAGATTTTCTTTAGTGCCAGTAGCTGTTAACCTCTTCAGTGAGGGCATCCAACATGATCAGCATGTCTCCTCGCAATCTTAATCTTGAATTTTTTCTTTTCTGTTTTCTCTGTCGCTGATGGATTCGTCCATGTGGTTTTGCCTTGCAGTGGGGGCTGGACAGTGGCTGGTACTCAGCTTGACTTGCATGATCCGCGGCTTCTTGCGATGGCAGCTGCAGAGCGCCATCTCTTGGAGGCTGACTATGACGAGTACCCTGATTCAAGTGCTAGTGGAGCTGCATTTTGTCGTTCTGCTGCTTTAATTGTAAGCAACTGCTATTCCTTTATGGTATTAAAATCATGTTTGCTAAGTGCTGACTGCTGGCTAATGGAGATGTGGGATATGCATTTTTATTTTTCATTTAGAAGCTAATGCACATCAGCAGATACAGAATTCTTATTCATCCCCCTGAAAAAAAAAGGACAGTAGATTCAGATTTCTCTTTTGAGGTGGAGGTGGGGTATTACATTGACCGTTTAATACATGAATTTTCATTTGCAAGTGGTGACCTAATGCTGACTTGAGAAGAGAAGCGGTGATACAATTTATGGGCTGCAACTTCCTTTGATTTCTGACCCTCCCTCCCTCCCTTCTTGAAAATGAGGAAAATGAAAATTTTCCTTTTATAGGAAGGCTTATTTAAGGAATGCTCACAATGGAAAATACTGTCAACTCACCCTTGCCATCACCCAATAAAAAAAAAAACTCATTCCGCCCTATCTTGTTTACATTTGAATGCTCATGTTACAGTGATTTTCCTGCAAATTCTTGAAACTGCAGCACATGGTAAGAGAAAGAGGCCTGTTCAGGGCCTCATGCTACATTTCATGCCTTTGCTTTCCTCTTATCTTCTTATATTCACTTCCTTCATTGTATTACCCTTTTGTACTTTCCACTGGTTGAATTGATCAGAAATGACCTTCACTTTATTGTCTAGATATGTAAAAGTTCTTCCCAGTACTAAAAATGGACAAACTAGGGAGAAATCTTTTAGACGCGTTGATAACAAAAATTTGCTTCCAATATTTTCCTTTTGTTTTACCCATGCAATCTGTCTATATTATATTTTGAGCTTATCTCGGTTTCTAGATACTCAGAGAATATTGCACTCTGTTCCCATGCAGTTAATGGCCCTTCTATTACTGAGGCATGCTGTGACCATCGGAAATGATGATGGAGATGACGATGATGTCTCCACCTTTTTCTCTGTGAGTGAATCATACAGTGAAATCATCTTTCTATTTGTTACTTGCTATGATGAGTTTATGACACATTAGATCGTGTGGGATTACTGATCTGGTCGATTTTTTATACAGCTTTTCTTGCTCCGTGCTGCTGGTTTTCTTCTACCTTGCTACATCATGGCTTGGGCTATCAGTATCATGCAGCGTCGAAGGCAAAGACAGGTTAGAGACTTAGAGATTTCTTTTGTTTCTCGTTATCTATAAATAACTATTAACATGTCAATCTTCATTCTTGCTAATATGATGATTCGTTACATTTTTGTAAAATGGAAAATTCCTGTGGTGCAGATCAGATAAATTTTTGTTTAGCTTTTGTTTTGGTTGACTAACGCTGTATCCGTGCACATTGTATGTAATTAAATTTTTGGCTGAGTTACTTGGATCTTTGCTCTAGTTTATGGGACTAAGTGGACCTTATCAGAAACATTTAAGACTTCCACTCCTAGTTTAATACGTCAGTACTTGGTGCCAGTGCGTCAAGGATTTCTCATAAGCGGAGTCAAAAACTATTGTAAAGCCATGGTACAACCATAGTTAGGTCGATATCCTGCATCATTTTTAAAGCCTTTTCCCCTCTTTTTTTAAGCACTTGGACAAAGGTATATCAATATTGATGTCATCGTTTAAGAAAAGAGAATTATAAATTATCAAATTTAAATTATTACAAAACAATTACATTTTGATAAATTTTATTTTCAAATATATACTCTTAAATTTTTTAAATTTGTTAAACTCTAACATACTTAAAAAATCTAATAATTTCTTAAAGAAATAACAAAAGCAAATTCTATACATGGGAATAATAAACGAATAACAACAACAACAACAACCACCCAATAAAATCCCACAAGTAGGGTTTGGGGAGGATAGTGTGTACGCAACAGACCTTACCCCTACCCAGAAGGAGTAGAGAGGCTGTTTCTGAGAGACCCTCGGCTCAAGAAGACGGAAAAGATGAGTATAGAAGGGAAGGGACAATATATTAGTACCATAAAACAGAAACCAAAGAAATAATAACAACATTATAAGAACTACAAAATAGTTGAAATGCAATAACAAAACCAGAAAATAAGCCCCGATGCTATGGAAAACGGAAGGATAGTGTGAACACAACATTAACCACTAGTAGTGTAAGGACAACCCTATCAAACTAGACTCACCCCCGGGCTCGATTACGTCCTAACCTACAACCCGAATGCTCGACCTCCACACTTTCTTATCAGAGGTCATGTCCTCGGAAATCTTCAGGTCTAATCACCCATCCCAATACTTCTTAGGCCGCTCTCTACCTCTTCTCGTACCCGCCAAGGCCAAACGCTCGCGCCTCCTCACTGGAGCATCAGGACTCCTCCTCCGCACGTGCCCGAACCATTTGATCCTCACCTCCCGCATCTTGTCATCCATAGGAGCCATGCCCACCTTCTCCCGAATAACTTCATTTCTAATTTTATATATACGGCGTGTGAAGTCCTCGTCAATTTCTCCGTCCTCCTGGATAATCGACCCCAGGTACGTAAAACTACTACTTTTGGGGATGGCCTGTGATCCAAGCCTCACGTCCATGCCCACTTTTCCCGACTCAGCTCTGAACTTACACTCTAGATATTCTGTCTTTGTCCTGCTTAACTTGAAACCCTTAGACTCATTGGTATGTCTTCGAACCTCCAGCCTGTCATTAACACCGCTTCGCTTCTCATCAACCAAGGAATGATAAACTAATAAAGTAACCAAAAAGAAAAAGAACTACAACATAAACAAAACTAACAAAGTGTAATAGAAGGAAGAAAGTTGTATGGTAATCAAATAATTTTACTAAAGCATAAATAAACTTAAATATAAACGAAAGTTAAACTATCCTATATATAACGAATGTGTTTCAGCAAATTCTGCTGCAAAACAAAATCAACAAATTCTTAGGAAATATATATCATATTATCGAATTAGTAATCCACATACATGGGCTTATTTTTTGTATTTGCTCAATTAAAATGAAATCGAACTTCACCGGGTGCTTCTAGATTTTACAAATCCAAGTTTATTTTATAGCCATACCTCTATTTTCCTGATTTATACTTTGGCCTCCCACGCTTTGCGTTAATGTTGATTGTGGTGTAAGTCGCAATATATAACTGGTTATATGTCCAGTGCGATGGTGCCACTATTTCTTCCGGTTGTGAGTTTGTAGGTTCTGCTGATTAAATTTGAATTAGATTAAAATCTTGGAACTTATTTCGTCTTATCATGTGAACTAAGTAGAAAATAGAATATTTAATGGCATGTCAAGCTTTTGAAAGTGTCTCTGCTTGCTTTAACTATGGAAGTTATGTGCGTGCAGCTAGCGTGCACATATAAATTTAACTTTGAGAAACAGCAAGTGAGCTTTTTTTCTGTATTTTATACAAAATTTGTACTATTTGGGAAATCAAGCAGTGTTTTCTCTAACTACAATTTTTCAAACATCATAAATATTTGTTATTTTCTATATATTGCGATCTATATTACTTTTTGTTTCTAAGTATGGAAATTTTATGCGGACCATTCAGAAAGTTAGATTCTTTTGTCCTCCTGCTTCAAACTCCCTCATTCATTTTGTGATGGAGTGAAAGTTATACATCAAAATTGACTATATAATGTTCAGATTTTAGACTCTGTTTTCCACCTGTAATTTATTCCGTTGTTTGGTAGGTTCAAATAATTGTTGCTGCTGTCCCCACCCCACCCCATCCCACCTCCTTTTGGATGACCCCCTTTCTACTCACGGGTCAATAACATTATTCTTACAACTTAATGTTTAGTTATTTTTAATGATTTTTAGGGTTCATAAATTCATTAATTAGTAGGAGTAATTATTTAACAAAAGGAAAATAATCCAACAGTGATTAGTAGATCTTTAAATGTAGTTTGCACTTTGCATGCTATTACTTCAAGTTTCAGTGACAAGTATAATGTATAATGTTAGATTGAAAATTAATTAAGTCAACCACTGTAAACTGAACATGATCGAGTAATATGAGACGAGGGGATATTATATTATTGGATTATAGTCTTGGTCCCAAAAATGTCTCGCAACTGAGAAACACAAAGTGTTCTATTCTACCGACCCATTTTGTTATTCCTGGCCTGGATTATTAAATGCAGAATAATATGCGTTTGGAGATTTTGCATAATACTTTTACTCGTCACTCCTTCGTTCTGATTCAGTAGTACATTTTTAATTTTGCATTGGTAGTAAGTTAAAGTTGAAAAGATAGAGTTGTTTGGGCCAAAATTGAATGGAAGAAGTAATAAAGATACCAAAAATAAGTCCCATGAACTTCTTGTAGGAGTAGTATTTAAAACTTATTACAACTTTCCATTTGAGGTAGTCGGACAACTAATTCATTTTCTTTGTGTTACTTTTTTTTTTTTTTTTTTTTTTTTTTCTGGTTTACCGGATACTTATTCTTATCTTTTCTTCAAAGCAGGAGGCAACAGCACTTGCGGCAGCAGAAGTTGCTTTCATGCTGCAGGCAGGGCAACATAGGGGCTTGCATGTAACAATAGCGCCAGGACCTGCACAGGCAGCTGAACCTTCAGCAACACCAGCACATCCAACTACTCATGTTGCAACACCAACCACCCAGGCGACATCCCCTCTTCCAGAGCTAGTATAAATGGCTTTGCTCAGTTTGCTTGTTATAAAATAGTTGCCGATAGGGGCATTTTACTGTTGGTAAGTTGCACAAGATGGGGATGAGTAGAAGGGTAGAGGAGTATTCTTTTCCCTTTTTGCTTTTTCGATTTATTAGCTGTATCTTTGCATTCCCAAATTTGGAGTGCAGAGGCTGAAACTTTTTCCATTTGTTCAATTTTTCATCAATGCTTGAACATGTTAAAATATAGTAGCGAACTTAGCTGCTTTCAAGGTGGAGATACCGTATCTTCACATCGTGTACATTGTTTATATATTACCATTATGGTTTACTCTTCCTCCCGCTTAATTAGTATTTACCGTTGCTTTTTTACTTGCGATTTTTTCTTCTGCATTATGTTTGGGCACCTTACTGGTGGTAATTATTTGAGCTGGATTGCTTCTGTCATTGACATGCCAGTTAATTTCTTAGACTTTGTGATGTATATCTCAACTCTTTATTTCTACGCTAATAGAGATTTGATTAATTAGACAGGTTAAACATCTTAAATTCCATACTCACGTCTAATTGTGCCAAATAAAAGAGGAAGGAAGGAGTTATCTGCATATTCATCAAATCATACATATTCTCTTTGTCATTGCTTAAATGAAACTTCAGCTGAACTCTAACTTTGATTTACTAATATTTCTTTAAATATTTAAATGAAGTATTACAGGGACGCTCTTTGTCATACTTTTTAAGATATTCCAAACGTGAAGCTCTTGATCGAACTCATGAAATACTTGGCCTATTTTTCTGAAGTAGGACTTGACAATTGGTTTGAAGTAAGCATACCATATTCATTAATTGAGAGAACCTTATTATTATGCAAGGAACAAATTCATTCATGGGATTGAGAAAACGCATAACGGGCAAGAGGAAAGAAGAACAAATTCAGAATCTGCGAATAAGAAAAAGGAAAAAGGAAAAGGGAAGGAAAGAGATGGTCCACATGGGTAAGCAAGAACAAATAAAGATGGAAAAAAATAATATGCTTAACAAGGCCAAGAATGGGTAGGAGAGAGGAGGTCCTTAGAATTTTGAATGGAGGGAAATTGCACAATCTAAATTAAAGATAGAGCAAAGAAAAGCATAAAGAGAAACTCATTAAGCACAAGGAACCAAGACTGTCATTTTTGTTTTTAGATTGGAATTCTAAAATCTAAAGTAGAATTTGGCATAAAGTAAGTCCTTGGATTTATATTTTTTGAAGAGGCTTCTATTCTTCACATTGCCCAACACTCTGCTTTATCTGGCTTTCTTGCAACTGTTGCAATCTCAGCTTTGGCCTCCCCATAAATTAACTTCTGGTAGTAGGGACATCTCTTTCTATATAATTAAAATCCTACAAGAGGAAATCCTAAACCCTCTTTAATTATAACATTACCACCTCATTTGCCCAAATATTGATGGATAGAGTTACTCAGTTTATATGTGGCGATCGGAGATTGTAGATATCTAGTATAATACTCAAGCCACGCACGAGCTAGCCCGAACACCACTATTGTCATAAAAAATTTGTTAAAACTATCAAACGCAATAGCAGTTCCAAAATTAGGCTTTGTCAAGCTGTTAGTAAAACTGTAAAATTAAAATGCTTAGAGGTTCAAGAACAGGTACTAGTAATTATAATAAGATGACTTGGCAGATGAGTTGGCATAAAGTCCAAAAGACTGGATTTGGTCATTGTTTGGTCCAAAAGGGCAAAGCATGAAAGGGATGTAGGGAACAAATGTATAGATTCTTGGCTTCTAAAGAATGGGTGTTCCAACTTCACTTTTATTCAAACCTGTCAGTGTCTTCTAAAACAGCCTTATATTGCTTGCAACATCACAGGCTTATGATTGAAGTGAATCTTAAACTTCTCTATATGTTTTGTCTTGGGACCCTCACTGCTTTATGTACCTTTAGTCTTGCAAATCCCATAAAAGATGAAACACAAGTTTATATGTACAGGCACTCTGTGCAAGATATGCAGAGTGTAGCCACAGACAAACCTGTTATTCTCTCATTATAGCCTCAGCCAAGAAAACACTTTTGTTCCTTCTGTTGCCCCAACTGCAGAAAATGTTGTGTCCTTCCTGTAGGGTGATTGTCCTAATTCTTTGTATTGGGTTCTTGTCAATTCAACCAGAGGAAGTTTCTGCTCTCAGAAGTATAGATCTTGCTCTCAGATGGGGAGGAGGCAAGTTATTTTCCCTGAGAAATTCCCGGATACTTAAGGCTGCTGAAATGCAGGACCTACATAAGCAGCTGAATATAGCGCCTGCACCTTCGATGACCTTTGATCCAAATCAATCAAACAAAAGAAGAGTGAGAAGAGGATCAGATCCCATCCATAATAAATGTTGACAGTGTGTCCAAAGCAAGCTTCATAAGGACAGGAACAGCTGCCTTCTTTTGTAATTTTTCTAAGAGAAACTTGAGAGTGGTGGGCAATTCTGCATCCTCGGAAGTTCTTTTTTTTAGGTTTGTGACACTGATGACTATCATTTGTTTTGGGTAGAAGTCTTTACTTGAAAGCAGCAGCTTCATGTGATATGTAAAGCTAGAACCACAGAAAGACATTAGGATTTATGCTCATTGTTATACAAAAATGTTTTATATTTTCTGACCACATAAATATCTTGTTATTTTTAAGTATCAGTACTTCTTGCATGTATAATGAAATTGAATAGTCTGGATGTTGCTGTTGCCGGCAATTCTCTACCTCTATTGCAGTGTGCTTTTCGTCAGGACTTCCTCTTACTGGTTATTATACATGCTAGTTAGAGAATCATATTCCAGTTATGTTCAGTGGGTACTGCTGGTGGTTAAGAAGAAGCATAGCTATCTAGCAGGAGAGTGGTACAAAATTTGCAGTCATTATAAAAAAAGAATTTACAGGAAGTTAAGAAATTGGCAACAAAAGAAAAAACAGAGATATTCTCATACCACAAAGTAGAGAATCAAGCTCGACCTGACAGCTGATCTCCTAAAAGAACTACAGGATGATGTTCTGACATTTCACATAAATAATCATGACATCTGGTCTTTGAGGAAAAGCTGTGACCTGTGATATCTTTTGTCGCGGTGATCCTTCAGTCGTATAGATGACACCTTTCTTGAAACTGCCTGCCAAATCATATCCACTGCATCATCAGTTCGTGATGGATATTGATATCCAAAATGTTTGCTGAGCACCTTTATCCTTTCCCACATTTTGGTCCACTGATCTTCCTTCATTCCTCTAAGAAGGTTCAGAAGGTAGCCCTTCTTTACAGCATCAGATGAATTTACAAACACACAGAACTCTGAGTAATCAAGAACGTCTTCAAATGGTAGCTCAATCTCATCACTAATTATAACTGGAATACAGTGGCTAGCAATGGCATCAAAGAGACGATTTGAGGAGGGAGTGTCTCCAGCAATATTCAGGCAGAATTTGGACGATGCCATTCCTCTTCCAGCCTCCCTGACACCATTTGCTTGAATGCTTCCAAATGTGAAGTGTACATCCTTTTCATTTTTGAGAAGGTAGTATAAATTTTGACGAATCTCTCCACCCTGATATTAGATAAGCAAGAAAAAAGATCTATCACTTCAAGTTGACTTCATAACAATCAATATTCTCCTTTCGAGCTTCAAATGACATAAACAGAAAAATTTCAGTTATGTTACTGCCCTAAATGTCATTGGCAATCCACAACCTACATAAGGGGCCATTGAATCATCCTAACCATCATACTGTTTGTTAGCTTCCGTGTTCTTTTTTGCTTTTGGGCGGAGCTCGTGATATTACATTCTCTGCATTCAACAGGGCATTCCTCTATTGCATTTCCCTTTGAAAATCTTAGAAGGTAATCAGATCTATTTTGTCCTTGTGACGGCTACACATTAACAACTCTGGAATGCTGAACAGGGTATCAGAAATCTACTAGATATATCATACTTGAAGCATAAGATAGAGGGACTTTAGTTTGGCTTCTGTTTCAAATGCGATATGAACTATATTCCAATCTTACAGTTGAGAGCAAAACCAATATATTGAGGTGACAAGTCAGAGAATATAACTGCACATGCTATAGGTGTTCAAAGTGAAAACCCAAATCGATTAACCAGTACAAGGAATCAGAGCATGATTAAATACAAAACAGCCCAATACAGCAATGTTACTTTGTCCGAAACCGAAAAGCTGTGGCTACATACCATTCTTTCATGCTGCTGAAACTACTTTCGGTAACAAAACACTATACCTCAATTCCGAGCTAGTAGAGTTCGGCTACATTAATCCTCACTATCCATTTTGCTCCATTTAGACCCATTTCATCCCAATATTACTTTTGGTACAAGACAGGAGAAAGCTTTATCTGGCTCTCGTTTTCAAGTGTCACTGCCACTAAATATATGGGGCCTCACAAAGTAATGCATGCTATCTTACAAGTAATTAGATTAAAGCATAACTTTATGACATGGAAAATAGCAAAATCATTAACAAATTATTGAACTCATCAGTTGCATATAAAAGCAGATGTGAAACTCACATCTTTTCGATAGATTGCCCCTTGAAAGTAAACTAATGTATCCCGTTGTCTGAAAGAGGGTGAGTTGCCAGCACCTATTGTCTGGACCATATGTTTGTAAGGAGCAATCACATCCTTCCCAATATTTGCTATTTCGGCTCTATACCTTCCAAAATCTGCAAGTACAAACATGGTGGAACCTAGCTTCTCTCTTGCATCCAACATACTATTGGGGTGGTGAGCAACAATTACATGATCCTTTCCACCCCTTCGCTTCCACTCATCTCTACTTTTTAAAAAGTCCACCACTTTATCCTGCAGCACTCTATCGAGACTGAATTTTTCCTTCCCTTGAACCTTCGAATGCCTATTGTAACTCAAAGACGAAAAGAAGGGCACAAAAATTACATCTGCTTCACTCGAATTCAGCACCCTGACAGCAGTGCATGGTCTATTAATATTTGGGGAGTTTGAGGATAGAAGGTCAAGGGTAAGCCAATATTCAATGCTGTGCTGCAAATTCAAGCCACCAGGATATGAGGGTATTTGGCTCGGATTACCAACACTAGGCCATGTTTGGTCCCTACTTCCTTTCCAACCTAATAGCCCAAAGTGAAATTCAGGAGGTAAGTCATACATATACACTTTAAGAAGAGCTCGTTTCGGGCCACAAGTTTTCCCAACTCCGAATCCAACATTATCATTGCTGAAACTGGAAGTGTGACAAGCTAACTCTTGGCTTTTCAGGATTTGTTCATGTGAAGTTTCAATAGGCAAGAAAGGAGCTTTAGATTCTCCACTTGAGGTCAAGTAAACGGATGTACTATTAGCAATAATTAAACTAAAAACTGATTTGGGTATGAAAGAATTGTCAGCAAATTGAAGAAGGGAAAGAGAAGAAATTATCAAAAGGAAAACAGAAATGGCTATTAGACAGGACAGAGACCTTGAAGGTAACATGCTTTTATCAGGAATCAGAGACATTTTGGAATATACAGTAACTTATCCACAAAACCAGTATCTTTTTCAAGAACTTTCAAACACTTCAAGGTGATTTCTGCTATTTTCATCAAATCTAACATCAACTACTTCCATAAACCCACACCCGTGCATCCAACTAAAACTCCTGAGAACAAGAATTGGTAAATTCAGCTATTCAAACCCGTAAAGTTTGTTCTTTTACCGCAAATTTCTGCTCTTACACTGCAGAGGAAACAAATACCCCTATTTACCTGCAAATATCAAAGACAAAACAGAACAAAAGCAGCTGAAATTCCAAAGAAAAGGCATATATAAAAAACACTGTGTCAGCTGAGGAAACAAGATTTACTAACCTTTATTATCTGGAAAATACAGCCAAAATCAAGACCACAGAGGCAAAACGGAAAATAAAACTAAAAACAGACTGGAGAATTCAAAATCCAATCGTTCTTATTTGGGTCATCAAGATTAATTAATGTTCGACAAAGGAAGAAAAAATACAAGCTTGATAAAAGTAGAGAGATGAGTACCTACCTGATAAAGCTCTTAGGTCATTAGAAAAATCAGACTTCTGATGAAACCTTATTCCATATAGTTATAATGCTGTTTACTATTACTGGACTGGAATGGACTGGACTGGACTGGACTATATTTTATTGAAGATATATTTCTAAGTTTCCTTTAATTGCATTTAATATGAAATTTCCTCTTAAGTTAATGGTCACATATGCATATCCTCTTGAAATTTGCAAATTGCTAATGTTAGCTAGTGGAGAGGAGAGTCAGTGGAGAAGCAGTGCAGTCGATTTTTCAGGACTTTTTTCTTTTCTCGTGTCCAATGACATGATTCATTAGGGGAACTAAGTCCGCTAATAACAAAGGCACATGATGGTTTTTTGTTTTGTTTTCTATTGTGATTACGGTGTCAAAAGTATGACGTGTTTTAGTCAAAACAGTTGATTATCGATAAACTAGTCTTTGATATTCCATGGGGCTGGTCCTATTGACCAAATATGGTAGTCATTGCTTTGTTTAGTAAACAAACTGTTTTTCCTTTTCTTTGCCCCAAATTAAACTGGAATCACGAAGAGGCAAGAAGAATCCAACCTATTGTGCAGGAGGCTCTTACTAATTACTATTAAACTGTATGTATATAAGATTTTGGTGGTGGTAAACAAATTATTGATTCACGTAGTTTTAAGACCTTCACCTAATTCTAGCGACCTAATACTTGTAGGTTCACTTAGAGTCACCAAATCGAGACAAACGAAGAAGAATACTACAAAAGAGATGAGTCGGTGGCTCGTGCATTTACTGCCACTATCACTTGTGTAGCATTTGGCGCCACCCAGAAAATATTTGTAAATATCACTCCATCAAATTTCAAATATTAATCGCTTGGTGAATTAAATATTTAACGTTTTATAAATAAATTATTAAGTATTTTATTCAAATTTACTCTTATTTTTTAATTTTTGTGAAGTTTTTAGACATTTATACAATAAAAGATAGATGATGAAGAGATGAAACTTATTTTCTTAGAGAAATTTTACTATTTGAGTCATATAATTAACATTACTTATACGAGACTAGTTTATTGAAGGACCAAATATATCCTTGTACTATTGGAAAATGACTAAATATACCCCTCGTTATACTTTGGGTCCAAAAATACCCCTATTTTTATACTTTGGGTCTCCTGCCGTAAATACTTAACACAAATACACCCCTCATTTTAACAAAAGGGCACATGTCATCATCTTATTAGTCTATTTTAAACTATCCCCTAATTAATTAAAATTCAACCTATAACATGATATCCAATTAAAAGACCCATACCCGATACCCAAAAATTACTCTACTTAAGTGACATAAACATTCAACACAAAAAAAATTGGAGTACTAAGCTGTCACCATAACAGCAAGTAATCATATGTTGGATTATAAATGCACAGTAATTAAAAGTCGACGTTGATTGATTTCCTTCTTTGCTCTGAATCGTAAGCTGAACTTTCTTTCATATGTTTATAGCATGCAAGTTCAGTTAAAAGGACACATTTTAGCAATTTTGATGGCTTTCGTTTACTACAACCAAAAAGATTCAGAATTAAACTAATGTTTCTTTGGTTTCTATTACGGAGTATTCTTTAGACGTGAAAGAGGACGAGTGAAAAAAAAGAAAAAAAAAGAGGAAGGAGCGAAGTTGCCCAGAGGAAAAAAAATGGGAAGAGTCTCCGAAGAAGAAGAAGGGAGCAAAACTTTCATTTTAATTGGATTTATGAGTATGGATCTCTAATTGGATATGGGGTTATGAGTTGGATTTTAATATATTAGGGATAGTTAAAAATAAACCAATATGACGATGACATGTGTCCCTCCGTTAAAATGAGGGGTATATTTAGACCAAAGTATGGCGAGAAGAATATATTTGAACCCAAAATATAACGAGGAATATATTTAATCTTTTGCTATAGTGTAAGAGTATATTTGGCCTTTCTCCGTTTAAAATATAAACTAAAAGGGCAACGTTAAAGTTTATTCTTTTTTCTAATTAGATGATTAGTCGGCGGACAACAAACGAAAATTAAAACGGGAAAAAAGAGAAGCTTGAACAGTGGAACAGTATAAGTAGTATGAATAATTTGAAGAGTCAATAGATATCTGATCATTTTATATTATCTATATTGATTTATAATTTATGTCTGGTGATGCAACTGTGTAAAACCTATATAGCAGTGTTATTCTGGCGTATGTTAAATGAGTCTGCAGCAACATAACTTACCGCAACTTGCTACCTTATTACACTTTATCGTTGTTCCTGTACTTTGTGTTGTATGCCAAAATTGTCTTTACTTCATATTATTATGCTAACAAGTACTTTTTGATGAAAGTTACCAGTTTATGTTTCTAAGTTCCAAACTTTCTTTCACTTATCGTACTAACTTTTTATCAAAAATTTGCTTTGGTTGAATAGCTCAAGATATATAGTGTTTTAAATTTTACAAATTGTAAAAATTGCTCGTGCCTTTATTTTGACTTGTTGGATCCTAAAATGCAAGATTTTCAATTATAAAATTTTTTATTACGAAAGAGTAGACCTAATGAATTATGAAAGAGTACTCGTTGATTATTACCATAACCCTGATCACTGATTTGGGAGATCTTTCTCCGTTTTAATTTTCTTTTAGTATCTATCAACTAGGCATCTAATTGGAAAAAACTAAGATTTAAATATTGCCTTTTCTATTTTATGGAATTTTGAAGGAAAAAAAAAATCTACCACCACATCACGTGAGTCCTTAATTATTTCGGAGAGCTGTTGTGAAAAAAATTATTCGCTATATATAACACACTTGGCGGGTTCTATCCTCCGCATATAGGGATTTTTCTTAACCTTGCCATTGATTTTTTGTGTACCCTAATGGCTCAACTTCAACCTGATCTGGCTGATCTGCCGGTTTGGTCGGAACTGCCTGTTGATTGGTCGGAACTTCAAACTGATCTGTTGGTTCTTATAGGTAACATTTAAATTTGATTGAAGACTACCTAAACATTGGTACTATCCGTAAATCATGGCATTCTGCCGCCACTAAGAATAATTTTAACAGGAACCTGCCTCAGGTTCCTTGGCTGATGTTAGCCGAGGAAGAGAATGAAACCTCAGATAGAGTCAAGGATGAAGGCAATTCTTATAGGAAATTCTTCAGCCTCTAATCTATAATGGCATGATTTTGAATACAAGTATTCTGAAGGCTACAGGAAAACGATGTATGGAGTCTATGGGGTGGCTTATCACTATTGCCGAAAATGGTGAAATTAGTCTGCAACGTCCCTTCACTGGTGTTCAGATCGAATTGCCACATCCAAAAACTACCATAAATTATGATATCTACCAAATGGTTCATCCAGTGACTTTTTACCAGAAAGCTGTTCTGTCAGCTAGTCCTTTCCATACATCCGAATATGTTGTCATGGTCATTGAAGGAGACGTCTCTTTCCTCAGTTTCTGGAGGCCAGGAGATTTGACATGGACAAGGATTAACTGGGAAGAACGTTGTCACTCTCCCCATGGTGATGTCATATATTTTAATGGGAACTTTTACCAGTTGATTATAAAGGTTGCATCTTAGTTTGTGATGTTGCTGGTCCTGAACCCAATAAAAGTCGTCTTGTAGCGCAGCTACCATTCGGTCCTACTGACCGTCAAGGTCTGTTATACATCCTAGAATCGCTAGGATCATTATTTGTTGTTACGCGACATGGTGTTCAACTAAGGGATATCAAAGATGATTGTGATAGGGTTGACGCTCATAGACGAAGAGGATATTGAGGAGGACGTAACATATGGGACAACAAATTTTCGAGTTTTCATGGTCGACTTAGCTACTGGCAAAGTGACGCATACGAGGGAATTAGGGGACAGAGCTTTTTTTCTGGGTGCTAATGCTTCTCTCTCGGTCCAAGCTTCTCAATTTCCAGGAATTGAGCCCAATCATATTTATCTTACAGATGATTTTTGGGAATCATACCTCTGCTATAAAGAAGGAGGCGGCTTGGACATGGGGGTGTTTAGCTTAGCAGACGACAGTATCCAGCCACATGACAAGGGTGATTATCTCCGTCCTGTTTGCCCTCCAATTTGGGTCACACCAAATCTGTGTTGAGTCAGACACCTTCTTCTTTTTACTCTAATAAATTATGGTATATGTTCTTGTTTACTATAAAAGTCGGACTGCATTTGTTTAAAAATATTAAATATAGTGTCCCATGCAACCAAGAACTCTTCCACACCATTAGACTTGACTTTATGAGAAAAAATCCACATAGACCGAATAACATTAACATCAGGCGGACGGGGCACCAATTCCCACGTCTTATTTTTAATAAGAGCATTGTATTCATCATCCATGGTCATTTTCCAATTCGGATCCCGAAGGGCCGCGATCGGATTACGAGGTAAGGGAGACCTCATAACCGCGGAGTGAAGGGAATATTTCGGATTGGGTTTAGATATCCCATTCTGACTACGGGTCACTACTCTGGGCTGCTGGAGAGGAATCGGAAGAGGGGCAGCAGGAGGATCCGGCCTTGGGCCAGAAGGAAGAGGTGGCCCAGGATGCTGAGAGACACGCTGTGCGGGTTGGATCAAGGAGTTGGGCTGGGCCGTTTGGGGAGTGGGAGAAGCAGGTTGCACTTGCTGAAATGGAGAATTTGTGGGCTGGGCTGATTGGGAGGAAGTAGAGGGCGCTAGACCAGATTGTTGGATATGATAAATCACGTAAGGAGACACACTATCATCAAGAAAATCATAAGAGTGGGAATTTGGGTGATGTAACTTAGAAAAAGGAAAAATATTCTCATCAAACAAGACATGGTGACAAACAATGATTTTATTCGACGACAAATCATAACATTTATAACTACGATGGTTAGTAAGGAATCCCAAAAAAATACAAGGGGTAGACGTTGGTTGCAACTTAGTGATAGTTGTAGACGGAAGTAGGGTAACACAAACAACCAAAAACCCGTAAATGAGAATAGGAAGGAATCCTTTTGTAAAGAACCTCAAGAGGAGATTTATTTCCCAACAATTTACTCGGAAGAATATTAAGAAGATAGGTGGCCATTTGCAATACATGATGCCAAAAAGAAGTGGGGAGAGAGGCATGAGCAAGAAGAGTACGGATGATATTATATATAGTTCGTATTTTCCTTTCGGCTTTGCCATTTTGAGGCGAAGTATGGGGACATGAAAGACGGAAAGACATGCAATGAGTTTTACAAAAATCCCAAAACGGACTATTATCAAACTCTCGCCCATTATCACATTGCACATTCTTGATATTACGCTCAAAGTGAGTGGCAATATGGGCCTTAAAGGCCAAGAAAGTGTCATACATATTCGACTTCCATGCCAAAGGAAAAGTCCATAAATAATTAGAAAAATCATCCAACAATAAAATATAACATCGATGTCCTGAGGAGCTCAAAGTCGGGGAAGACCAAAGATCACTATTAATAATATCAAAAGGCATATAGTACTAGAAGTAGATGGAATAAAAGGCAATTTAATATGTTTTTCAAGTACACAAGAACCACAAATGCGAGAATAGCAAAGTTTAGTACAATCAATGCTTTTATTATGCCTAAGAACATCTAAAATAGGAGCACCCGGATGACCCAACCGATCATGCCATAGCTTAGGAGAGATGACGGCAAAAGTAGATGAGGTAGCTTGATTGTTAAGAGAAGAGGTAATGGGATACAGATCCCCCCCGACTATCACACTGCAATATGGGCATCCCCGTTCGAAAATCCTTCACAGAAAAACCAAAAAGATCAAACTCAACTGACACAAAATTATCAGTAGTAAATTTTCGAACAGAAATGAGATTTTTTATGAGTTTTGGAGCATGGAGAACATTGTTTAGAGAAAGTGGAGGATTTGGGGAAGATAAAGTAGTGTGACCATAGCCAAGAATCGGAATAGTATGACCATTACCAACAATAATACCAGTATTAGGATGATTGCTCAAATTAAAATAAGACGAGAGAGTACCTGTAGAGGTGTCATATGAGATGTAGCACCGGTGTCCATGTACCACGAAGGATCGGGTTGATTGAGAGACATTTAGTCCGGTGGTGAAACCGGCTACGATCCGAACGATTCTTAGTCTTTCTCTCTCGAAGGCATGGCCAATTCATCAATTGGATGTCAAAAATGCCTTCCTTCGTGGTGAGCTTCAAGAAACAGTCTATATGCATCAACCATTGGGTTACAGGGATCGTGATCATCCTGATTTTGTATGTCTCCTGCGTAAGTCATTGTATGGATTTAAGTAGGCACCCCGAGCTTGGTTTAAATGTTTTGCAGATTATGTGTTATCTATTGGGTTCACTAATAGCAGGTGTGATAATTCTTTGTTTATTTACAGCAAGGGGTCCGATATGGCTTACATTTTACTATATGTTGATGATATTATTCTCACTGCTTCTTCTGATGCTCTCCGGTGTTCAATCATGGATCTTCTTAGTTCTGAGTTTGCTATGAAAGATCTTGGTCCTCTTAATTATTTTCTAGGTATTTGCTGTGACCCGCCATAAGGGGGGTATGTTTCTTTTACAACGCAAGTATGCCGAGGAGATAATTGAGCGTGCAGGGATGTGTACTTGTAAATCATCCCCTACTCCGGTTGACACCAAGTCAAATGTTAGTGCTACATCGAGTGCCAAATTTGATGATATCACCCTTTATCGTCTAGCAGGGGCTCTGCAGTATCTCACGTTTACATGGCCAGATATCTCCTATGCCGTCCAACAGGTTTTCCTCCATATGCATGATCCCAGAGTTGATCATATGTCTGCTCTCAAACGTGTTATTCGGTATGTTCAAGGTACGTTGGATTACGGGCTACACTTATACCCGTCTTCATTTTCTACTCTGGTCTCTTATACTGATGCAGATTGGGGAGGTTGCCCTGACACGCGGCGGTCTACATCTGGTTATTGTGTATTTTTGGGTGACAATTTGGTCTCTTGGTCGTCCAAACGTCAACCCACATTGTCTCGTTCTAGTGCTGAGGCAGAGTATCGAGGGGTGGCAAATGTTGTCTCCGGATCATGTTGGATTCGGAACCTTCTCTTAGAGTTGCATTGTCCGATTAAAAAGGCTACTCTTATTTACTGCGACAATGTAAGTGCTATTTATTTATCAGGTAATCCAGTTCAACATCAATGCACAAAACATATAGAAATGGATATCCATTTTGTTCGGGAGAAGGTTGCGCACGGTCAAGTCCGTGTACTTCATGTGCCATCCCATCATCAAATAGCGGACATCTTTACCAAAGGTCTTCCGCTAGCATTGTTTGAAGATTTCTGGGACACTCTCAGCGTCCGTAAACCTCCCGCTTCAACTGCGGGGGTGTGTTAAATATAGTGTCCCACGCAACCAAGAACTCTTCCAAGAGTTTTACAGATAATGGTTAGGCTAGGATAACTATCAGTTAGTATTCTTGTATAATTACTCTACTGTAATCTCTATCTCAATCTCTAGCCGAGATGTCAATGTATATATATATGCAAGGTTGTGTACACAAAATGGTCAAGAAAAATATTCCCATAATCTTTTAGAAAAAAAATATTTACCTGTTATTTACCTTCAGAAGATTGATGCCTCTTTATTGTTTTCATATAATTGGACAAAGATGCTCCCCATTAGTTGTTATTCTTCCTTGCATCCAAGTATGTTGAGTTGGAATGCATTACTGCCTGGAAATCGTCTTTCTATATCAGTATTGTCCTTACTGTCAAATTTCTTACTTGAAACTGTTCAAGATCAATGTAACCATCTTCTAGTTGTCTATTCAAAGAAAGAGGGTGTAAGATGCTTCTATTACTCTGCTTCAATAGAAGTGTTTTAAAGTTGTTTCAACAGTAGGTAAAATGAGTTTCTTACAGAAGACTAGATATATGATCGAGATGCTCAAGAGACTGCCATTCAATAATCATCTACAGAATGCAGACTAGATATATTAATGTTTAATACAGACATGCTTATGAAGCAAATTAATGTAGGTCTATGAGTGGCATTAATATAGTTAACCATTGAAATAAAGCATGGGTAAAAGAATAAAAGCATACGCTTGCGCTAAATGACCTCGTTTTACTATTTCGTTGAGCCAGTGCTGGTGTGTACAAGAGAGTAGCAACAAAAACAAAAGGTTGTTATAAAAGTGATCAGCAGTTCCTGAAAAGAGCTAAGGAACTCAAACAGAGTATACATGTCATATAAATTCTTTGATCTATGATGTTTAACGTAAAGTATATATATTTCTATGTATATCGCTTCATATTTGACTTTTGTTTCGTGAAAGTGGGATGTTAAATTCTACAATTCATATTAATTTGAAGTGTTTTTATGTGTAGGAATGAGTCGGGAGCAATTGGGGGCGAAACGCGTAAGAATTGAGCCAAAATGGAACAAAATTGGACGAGGTGCGCATTTGGGCGCCACAGGCAGCGCCTGGCGCCACCTGTGGCGCTGAAGACAGAGGGCTTTCTGGGGGTAGCGCCCTGGTGGACGCCTGGCGCTACCCAAGGTGCCGATTACGCAAAGTCGTCCAATTTCGCCCGGGACAAGTTTATTTTCGGCCTAGACCTACCCAACACGTATAAAAGGAAGACTAAACCTAATTTTGAAAGAGAGACACCACTTTTGGAGCAAAACACACAACGGAATCGTGAGGAAGCAAGAATTCTCAGTTTTCTTCAATCTTTTCTAGTATTTTACAATTGATTCAACACTTATGCTATTTTGTAATTATATCATGAGTGGCTAAACAACCATTGTTCTGGGGTTGTGATTAGCCATGAATATTGTTGTTTGATATTAACTTTACCTCGATTATAATTCACCAATATATGGTTGTTTCTTCAATTCTGTGTTTAATTGCTTAATTGTCTGGCCAACACTTAGGTTCTATCTACTATCTATGCTATGCTTGAGAAAGCCATGTTTAGATTAGAGAAGAGTTGAAGAGAGCATGATTTTAACCCTTTAGGGGAGCGGATTCGTGGTTAGGATAGGAATATACCTAATCACCGTGCTTAATTAAATATCGTGATCTTAGTACGTTCTTAATAGATTGATTTCATAGGAATATAGGCATTAATCTATTGAGAATAGGCGAGTAGTACTTCAGGAGAAGGCTATGAGAACATTTATTGATTAATTAGCAACCATGAATGAATTATATGAAAGGGAGAGTTAATTCGAACACAATACGATTGGTAAATTAATCACAACCCTGGAATACTTGTCTCTATTGAGTAAATAACAATCAATTAGTTATTTGATAATTTAGTTATAACTTAGAATTGTAGTTTAGCATAATCAACTACTGAACTTGAATTTTGCTTGACTAAATAACAATATTAGTGTGTTAGTAAGTAGTTGATATAAGTCCCTATGGGTACGATATCTGGACTCAAAATCCTATATTACTTGTCGGCCACGTATACTTGCGTGTGCGTTAGGGAGCAACAATCTAGTCCAAAAGGCAAGGAGGGAGGGGCGTGTCAATTTGAGTGTGTGGAGTGAGCTTGTTTGCTTTCAAGCCTGAGTTCCTTTCTTTACAGATCACCCAAAGAACAAAATTAAGGATCGTGTTACATGGAATATTGAACTGTTTCTTCCTCGTTCTTCCCTTTCAATACGTGATTGCATCCCTTGCACATTATATGGCATCACTTGTTTTGTGTTGAATTGGCAATGTAACAGATGCCATAACTGAGATGCTACAAGGCAGTGGAGGAAAAGATGGTCTGTATCTTCTGCATCATTGAGGCAATTGGCTTGTGTGAGTGCATCATTACTCCACTTTCTTTTTCTTTTTCATTTTTTGTGTCAAATAACATGGAGACGAATATACTTACTGTTTTTAGCACGCAGTGAAGCTTTGTTCATATAAATTAAAATGTAAATTAGAGTCTCAATAATTAAGTCGTGTCTGTTGTCACTTTAATAAGACCTCACATGCATTTCTCAAATTGACTCAGGAACTTAAAAATGTGGCTGTAAAATTTTGAATTAGAGATTATGTAGATGAAACATAGCATCCTACGTGAAAAATCCTTTTGAATAAGGAAAAAATCACGGTCCGAGAGGAACAACTGATTTCACTATAGCTAAAATTTTACAATTTATAGTACCGAGCTCCAAGACCACTAATCACTCAAAAGAAATAACCCTTTTTTGATTTTTCTACCTCATTAGAATACCGCTCAACCCTTACAAAGTATTTTACTTCTTACTCTGTAAATCAGTCTCTTTCTCTTTGTTTGGTGTGTTTAATAATTGAGAGAAAAACACTTATTTATAGTGCTTAGGATTTCTTCATTGATGTCATCAATGATACCATGTTAATGACAAAAGTTAAATATTCATTGTGAAACCATAAAATAATTTGCCATAAAATCTTCCTTACTATTCCTTTGGTTGGCTTCACATCTCAAAGCCAAAGGAAGATATCTTCCTTTCACATAGGATGGACCCATCAATATAAAGATCCAACGGGTAAAATATAAAATAATCTCAAATTTAATTTCGCAAAAAGAACATGAAGTGCAACTGATCAATGTCTTCCCCAGCTTGATCTTCGCAATCCCCAAGTCTCCCAGGTGGTATTATTTGTATGAATTCTCAAAATGATTCTCCAAATACCTTCTAGTCAATTCTTGAAGATCACACGGTTTTGTAGTGTGCATTCCTTAGACATTCTTAAACGCTATGCGAATCAATGGTCCGCTATATAATTATATCAATCTTATAACTTGAACCAGCTATTATGGAATATTATTATAGAGTTTTCTATAAAATCTGGTAAAGTCATAAACCAGTTTAATTTTAGAAGAATAAAACTCACTATATATATATAATTTTTGATATCTTCTTTATGGCTATTAAAGATTAAGTGAATCAGACTTCAGTGAGGTAGTATTAAGTGTAAGATCAGCCTGCATACAGCATACTTGGATTGACATTAGGTTGATGCCTATACCTTGCAAATTGATATCAGCATTTGCTGCAGTTGATCTGTGATGAATCATACTTAGATCGAATACTATTAGATTTTCTGTCTTCATCCATAGAGGTAATGTAATTTATGACGTTTATTACTCAGTAGTCCATAGCATTATTTAGGAAAGGAAAGACCCGACCTGTTTAACTTAAAACTAATGAATTAGCCTTTCAAATTGTAATCTTTTATCAGGTTTGGGTTATCTCTGCTAGGACTTTGATGTGCAATAGTATTTTATTTTAAGTTATATATTTTTATTTTCCTTCTTGAAAAGTCAGAACTACATGATCATTGTCTACTCTTGGCTCTGGACAACCCACTTGAGTAATTATAAAAGGAGACGACATTTATGTTAGGATTTAAGCTTGTTAAAAGCTTAAAATGAAGTGAACGGAAAATAGAGGGAAAAATAAAATATTTGAATTTCTTTCTTTGACAAAGAAATATTATCCCATATTGGAGGAAGAAAAGAGTTTGGATGGGTATATATACAATTGCTCTTCTTCTAGCTCTTAAGAGTTAAGAAAAAGGCAAGCCTCGCGTCGTCGTCGTCACTCGCTCGGCTTCGGGTTTAATGATCTGATTGATTGATTAAGAAACCAACAATAAGTGTGATTTGCTACCGATCATTGTGTTAGCTGAAACACCGGGGTTTGAAGTACCGTTACACCAGTGTGTAATCCGTTCTATCCTGGATGGAATAATCCACAACCTTGGGTATTAGGAGGGATTAAGTTCCTTAAGGAAACACTGTGAATTCAGTAGGCTCGGATTAAATTATGTTTCTTCTACATTTCTGTTTTTACGTTTATTATTCCCAGAATTACTTTGCAAATACAGAAAAATAACAAGCTTAAGGAACTTAATTATATTCTGTATTTGTGTTGTACATATTAGTCTGGAGACTAAAATCTGTGTGATTTTCTACTCCGTTTTGGAGATTAAAGCATTCGTGATTTTCTACTCCAATTGTTTACTTTAACGTATATTTTGTTTTGGGTTATTATTTGTCATTTGGAGATTATGATCCTAGCAATTTTCTACTCCATTGGAGATAAAAATCTACGTGATTTTCTACTCCAGTTTTATTCGGTTTGAAGATATAAAACTTTGTTGTATATTAAACAATTGTTTGTGTCATTCTTTTTACTGAAATGACGAAGGAGAACGGAAATCAGCCTTTTCCTATGGCGACCGCCAATGCATCGACAAGCCGAACAACACCGGCATTGGCACCGGTGTCGGCGGAAAACCCGAAAAACTTTTGGGGATTGATTTCAAGTGATGGCAGCAGAAGATGTTCTTCTACTTGATGACTTTAAGTCTACGTAAGTTCATTAAGGAAGATGTTCCTGTTCTGCCTGATGAAACTCCAGAAAATGAATGCTTCCTCGTGACTGAGGCGTGGAAGCATTCTGATTTTTTGTGCAAGAATTATATTTTTAGCTGACTGGAGGATGATCTGAATAACGTCTATAGTAACATGAAAACGTCAAAAGAACTGTGGATTGCACTTGAAAAGAAATACAAATTGAGGTTGTCGGGTTGAAGAAATTTGTTGCCGCAAAATATTTGGACTACAAAATGGTAGATAGCAAGTTTGTTATAACCCAAGTCCAGAAATTGCAAGTGATTATTCACGATCTCCTTGCTGAAGACATAAGTCGAATTAATACTTTTGTTGAAAGTATTAATTATATCATTATTACTAATATAATTTTCATTGAAGGTCTTGTCATAATATGAAGCATTCCAAGTTGCAGCAATGATTGAGAAGTTCTTTGTGGAGGGACTTCAAAAATTAATTGAAACACAAATGCAAGGAGATGTCGCTCGAAGATCTCATTGTTCGGTTAAGGATCAAAGAAGACAACAAAGCTACTAAAAAGAAGGGTCGTGGAAACTCAACAATAATGAGAGCAAATATTATTGAGGATGCTCCACAAAATAAAAAGAGGAGAAGCCTTCTGGACCAAAAAGCAACCCAAGCAAGAAGCGGTTCCAAGGAAATTGCTACAATTGCGGGAAAGCTGGATACAAATCTACAGATTGTCAAGCAAACATGGTTGAAAAGCACGAGGATATTGATGACTTGTGTGCTATACTTTCTTAATGCAACCTGGGGGAAAATCCTAAGGAATGGTGGATTGATCTGGAGTCACTCGTCATGTTTGTGCTGTTAGAGAAGCGTTTGCTACATATGCTCCCATTGGACCCCAAGAGACACTTTCAATGGAAATTCTGCAACGGTCAAAATTGAAGGATGTGCAGGATTTTATGAAAATGACTTTTGGCAAGGTGTTGACTCTGAACAACGTCTTTTATGTTCCTAATACTAGGAAGAACTTAGTCTCTACCGCACTTCTCGTCAAGAACGGGTTTAAGTGCATTTTTGTATTTGGTAAGGATGTAATAAGTAAGAACGAAATGTTTGTAGGAAAAGGTTACCTCACTGAGGGCCTTTTCAAACTGAATGTAATGGTCATTGAGAATAATAAAATTTCAGCTTCTTCTTACTTACTTGAGTCAAATGATTTATGGCATATACGTTTGGGACATGTCAATTATAAAACCTTGTGAATATGATTAATTTGGAAGTATTGCCTAAGTTTGAATACGACAAATCAAAATGTCAAATATGTGTGGAATCTAAGTATGTTAAACATCCTTATAAGCCAGTTAAAAGGAATTCAAATCCTTTAGACTTAATCACATAGATATTTGTGACATGAAGTCAATACCATCTCGTGGTGGAAAGAAGTATTTTATAATATTATTGACGACAGTACTCGATATTTTTATGTTTACTTACTTAATAGTAAAGATGAAGCAATAGATGCATTTAAGCAATACAAAAATAAAGTAGAAACGCAACTTAATAAGAAAATCAAAATGATAAGAAGTGATAGGAGTGGTGAATATGAATCTCCTTTTGAAGAAGTATGTTTAGACTATGAAATTGTTCATCAAACAACGGCCCCTTACATGCCTTAATCCAATGGGATTGCGCAAAGAAGGAATTGTTCATTAAAAGAGATGATGAACATTTTGCTGATAAGTTCTGGTTTGCCACATAACTTGTAAGGGGAAGCCATTCTTACGGCTATCCGGATACTAAATCGAATATCCCATAGCAAAACGCAATCCATTCCATATGAAAAATGGAAAGGAATGAAGCCCAACTTGAGTTATTTTAAAGTGTGTGGGTGTTTGGCAAAAATGTAAGTTCCTAAACCCAAAAGGGTAAATATCGGACCGAAAATCATTGATTGTATTTTCATAGGATATGCGACCAATAGTAAAGCATATCGATTTCTGCTTCATAAATCAGAAAATTCTGACATTCACAATAATATGGTTATCGAATCAGATAATGTTGTATTCTTCGAATATATATATATATATATATATATATATATATATATATATATCCGTATAAAAAGGAATGTGAGTCGATTGGTAAAGGATCTAAACGACCTCGGGAGGAAACAAAAAAAAGTACGTCTAATCAGGAGGATCCAAGATGTAGTAAACGTCATAGAATGTCTACTTCATTTGGACCAAATTTTGTGACTTTCTTATTGGAAAATAAGCCTCGAACATTTAAAGAAGCTATGTCTTCTTCGGAATCATTATTTTGAAAAGAGGTAGTCAATAGTAAAATAAAATCCATATTGAATAACCATACATGGGAATTGGTTGATCTTTCTCCTGGAAATAAATCGTTGGGTTCTAAATGGATTTTTAAGAGGAAAATGAAAGATGATGACACTATTGATAAATGTAAAAAAGACTTGTAGTCAAAAGGTATAGACAACGAGAAGGTCTTGACTGTTTTGATACATAATCTCCAGTTACAAGAATTACGTCCATACGAACGTTAGTAGCATTAGCTTCGGTATATGGTCTTCAAATTCATCAAATAGACGTTAAGACGGCCTCCTTAAATAGAGATTTGGAGGAAGAAATTTACATGGAATAACCTGAATGGTTTGTGGTTCCAAGTAAAAAAAGGAAGATATGTAGACTTGTTAAGTCCCTTTACGGACTAAAACAAGTACCCAAACAATGGCATGCGAAATTTGACTAAACAATATTGTCAAATGGTTTCAAGATAAATGAATGTGATAAATGTTTGTACATTAAAAATGTTCCAAATCACATAGTCATTGTTTGCTTATATGTGGATGATATGCTGATAATGAGTAATGGCATTGCCACCATAAATGCGATTAAGTGTATGCTAACTAGCAAGTTTAATATGAAAAACTTGGGAGTTACTGATTTAATTCTAGGTATTAAGATCCATAAGACACCTCAAGGTCTGGCATTGTCACAATCTCATTACATGAAAACAGTACTTGAAAAATCCAAGCACTTAGATTTTAAAGTTGCAAAGACTCCAATTGACGTGAATCTGGCACTAGCAAAGAACAAAGGCCAAAGCATATCACAATTGGATTATGCTCGTGTGTTGGGATGTTTAATATATATCATGAATTGTACACGACCAGATATAGCTTGTGCTATAAGTAAATTGAGTCGATACACAAGTGATCCATCTCAATCTCATTGGATGGCAATGAAATGAGTTTTGAGATATTTAAAACATACCCAGGACTTTGCTTTGTACTATATTGATATCCTACAGTGATTGAGAGATACTGTTATGCGAATTGGATCACTGGTTCAACTAATTCTAAGTCTACAAGTAGATATGTATTCACTATTGGTCGAGGAGCGGTATCTTGGAAGTCGTCCAAACAAACTTGTATTGCCCGCTCTACAATGGAAGCTGAGTTCATAGCCTTAGATAAAGCCGATGAAGAAGCTGAATGGCTCTGAAATTTCTTGGAAGATATTCCATTTTGGCCCGAACCATTGGCTGCAATATGTATATATTGCGATAGTCAAGCGGTAATTGGAAGGGTTGGGGAGCGTTATGTATAACGGAAAATCTCGTCATATACGACGAAGACATAAAACCGTTCGGCAATTACTTTCTAAAGGAATTACCACGATTGACTACGTAAAGTCAAGTGATAATGTGTCGGATCCACTTACGAAAGGCCTAACTAGAGAGGCAGTTGAGAAATCATCGAGGTGAATGGGACTATAGCCGAGGACAAGTCATTGTTGCAGTAACTGTACCTAGAAGATTGGAGATCCCAAGATCTTGGTTTAATGAGATCAAACAAAGTCATTAATGACGGTTCAACATTGTCAACTAAAACTTTTGGTCCATTCTTGTGATGAGACAATGTTCAATGCCAATGATAATGCATTAAGACTTTTTAGTGGTTTCTAACTTTGATACGGGGTATATCAAATAGATGTATCTACGGGATGACACGTTTAAGAATCACCTACGTAAGTATGAAGTGTTAGCCACTTCAAGGAGAATTTTGCAAGGCCAGTTTCTCTAAGCACATATGAAATCAGGCAGTATTCATAGCTGAAATGAACACAACAATGAGAATCAAAGACGGTTAAGGGTTGATTGTGTGACTTATGGTTTTCTAGGTGTACACCAAAGTTCGACGGTTCAAAGATATCAAATCTACCGATTGACCGAGTATATCCGACATAAGTTCACTAATGAAAGTTCAAAGGGAAACCTACTTATCCAGATGCGATTAATCCTTAGTTGTGAATCACACAGTTTTTCATGCATATTTTCGTGATATAGCCATTCCCCATTCATGTGGGGGATTGTTGGGTTTAAGCTTGTTAAAAGTTTCATATAGAGTGAATGAGAAATGGAGGAAAAAATGAAATATTTGAATTTCCTCTTTGACAAAGGGACATTGTCCCATATTGGAGGAGGAAAAGAATGTTGATTAATTAATTTTTTGGACCAAATTTATTTAACGTAATATTATTTTAATCCAAATTAGCCGTTTTTGTAACGGTCGAAAATTCTGAAATCTCCTTTCTTCTGCATTCTTTTAACTACAAAGAAAGCAACAGTAAGTGTGATTTGCTACCGGTCAGTGTGTTCACTGAAACACTGGGGTTTGAAGTACCGCTATACCAGTGTGTAATCCGGTCTATCTTGGGAGGAAATAATCCACAACCTCGGATATTAGGAAAGAATTAAGTTCCTTAAAAAAACACTGTGAATTTAATGAACTCGGATTAAATTGTGTTTCTTCTACATTATTTTATTTTTAGAATTACTTTGCAAATACAGAAAAGTAACAATTTTCTCCAGTTCACAGATCTGGATAATAGTATCAATTATGAGATACAGATCAATTAACTTGAGATCTAGATTTTTTTGCTGCAGTGATGGTTACCACCAATTTACTTATGCTTTCCCATTAAAGAAGCAAAATTCTTTGATCATGCTTTTGTAATACGTAGACAACTTAAGTCTTAGTTATTGAAACAAAATCTGGAGAACATTGTTATATTAGAAAAGAGTAATTAAAACATAGTAACAATAGACCAAAAAGAATTGGTCAAACAGCTCTCGTATCGGGCAACACAAAAGTATTCGGCCCAAAGGAGCAGTACAGTAAAAGTAAACTTAATTAGAACCAAGATCATACAACTTATGACCTTTGATTCAAGACAAATTAAATAACAATATTAAGAACGCCGACAAACAACAACATCAATTAAACTGGGGAACGAATTCCATAAAGTAAATTTAAGGGCATTTGGGTCCTCCTTGCTGGGTCTTCCAGTTGTTGTAGCAAGGGCAAACACCCTTGTTTCCATAGAAACCAGGGGGAACACACAGACATGTCTTGCAGCATTTTTGGCAGAAGAACATGCATGGTTTGTGGTACTGTGTCTTGCTACATCTCCTCGTGCATTGTGGCAGGCATTCTGTTGTTAGTACAATTAATTAGTACAATAATAAGACATAAATACATACCGCTGATTAATTAATCCTTTGTTATGTGTGGCTCGTGTACGGACTTATTCTAATAGGATCTAACAAATATGCTCTATCAGTATATTTCATATATTCTAGCAAGTTATAGCAGGTAAATTGATGTATTTTTTATGTTATTAATTCCATAATTATCTTTTTAAGTTAATCTTTTTTACACGCGTAGCGTACAGATGTTAAGTCTTCTAATTTACGAGCATGAGTAAATGTGTAACTGGTCAAATAAGGTCAGAGCAAGGGCGGTGGTTCTCGAAATTGGTTAACTTTGACAAATTTGCTATTGTAATAGGAAAGTGAGCTGCATCCTGGGAGACCGAGGCTATGGTTTGTTTGGCAGTTAGAGTAGGTTATAGCTATAACAATAGTCTGAATAAACAATTAAGTACTAAATCCTCGGTTCACGTGAAAAGGAATATACTGCTAAACAGAATGTTTTAGTGTTAACTATTCGAATATGCAATGAAAGGCTATTAATTAGTCACTTTTAACTGTAGATACGCATTTGGTTACGAGTTGCTGAACTTTCTTATGTAAATTTTGGCAAGAAAGATTTCAGACACTATTAAGCCTAAAATTTAACGATGTTAGTCGAGTGAAGCCTTGGCGTAACTGTTAAAGTTGACGTCGTGTGACCAGGAGGTTACGGGTTCAAGTTATAAAAACAACCTCTTGAAGAAATGCAGAGTAAGGTTGCGTACAATAAATCCTTGTGATCAGGCTCTTTCACGAATCCCGCGTACAACAGGAACTGCCTTTTTTAAGTAAAAAGTTCAGTTAATCAGGAAAGTTTATAAGGTCTTATTTGGTTTAAAATGAGTGTTATGATATGATGTGGGGTACTGAGGATAGATAGCAAATGCAATGAGATCAGAGTAAAGAAAAAGCTTACGCGATGGCTTCAAGCTCCCTGGACCGTACCTTGACTGGAATCATAAGCAAATTTTTGTGTTAGAATAAAGAAACAGCGTAGCAGGAGAAAATGTGAAAAAAATAATGGAAAGAAGAACTCACAGAATCAAGGTGGTACTGAGCATCTGCAGCCAAAACAGTGGTTGCAACCATGGATATGGCAACGAGAGCCAAAAGGAAAAATGAAACGAGTTTGGCCATTGCCGAATTTCTAGGGAACAAATAAGCTTGTTAGTGTTTCTGTAGAAGAAGTGAATGAGAGCTGATGCAAAAGTGCTGAGGAGTCTGGACTATAAATAGACTCCTTTGCGGTAGATGGGATCAAATAATTTAGTAACAAATTTAAAGATTTGATCTGAGTTTGGAGTCGTCTTCCTATTTTGCCCCTTAAGGAGACATTGGTCTCTTTATGAGAATGTAATCTATTTTGTTTACTAGAATATTATTTTAACAATGGGTTTCTATCCCCTCTTGTGGGTCAGTTACTGTCATTTCCCCTGCTTCACTAATTGGCATTTGTAGGATTGTATGCATGTATGATGTATCCCTCCATCAATTGGATTATAAATGGAAAAATGAGTCCAACTTTTTCCTACTAATACTTATATACTTTTTTTATATGATTGGTGTACTAGTTTTGGTACCACAAATGTCCGATAATTCTGCCAATAAAAAGATAGACTCTTTCATTTCAATTTAAATAACACATTTCGCAGTGTGAAATTTGACTAATATTTCAAATAGTTTATTTTTATTATATTGTCATCCGAATAATTACAATTTATAATACTTTTCATATAGTTTGTGAATATTTAAATTTAAATTTTAAAATACTGAATTTAACAAATTCTATTTAGCTTTAAAATTTAGTCAAATTCAACTTTGGATTAGTAAAATGTATCATCTAAATTAAAATAAAGGAAGTAACATTTCTCATCTTTTCTGAAATTTGACCCTGATCTTATCTTCCATGGTTTACTTCCAGGTTCGTTAATTGCTTGGCCATACCCTTGTGTTCTTGATTCCAAAAAAATTTAGCTATGCAGTTTCTTTGTGTTGATTATTAAAGATACAGATGGTCAGAAAATATTCTAATTAAACCATTTGGTTGCAGTTTACCTCAACCAAAAAGGATTCTTTTTAGAAGGTAAAGATGTTTATCTAGTATTTATTTTCACTTTTTTTAAATATTTTTTAAATGCCTAAGTGTAGAAATTACAAATATATGAGGCGGGGGTGTTTGAGGAATAACAAAATTTTGGAACTGGCGGTGCATAAAAATATAGCAGAACAAGTTGGTAGTTACAGATATCCAGGCAGCAGTCCAACAAATGCAAGAGAGATGTGTACGGTAGAAATCGAGCTCGCCTATTGCACGACAGACGAGGATGAAATATAATGGATTGAAAATCGATTTTAAATTCAATCGAATCTAAGCACGAGGTTAGAACTTGTATCTTTCAAATTATCGAATCCGTAACCCCGAAACTGACCCAGGCTCCAAATTAGCTCGAGAAAATATTGTCAAACCAAAATAATGGAAGGTCGAAATATCCGTAACGGGTCGGATATCGCGGCGGGAATCTCGGCACGTATCAATGAAACCGATTAATTAGCAAATCACGAGTTTTTTCACCTTATATGGAATTGTACCTAAAGTAAGACTCCTCTACTATATAAAGAGGGTCTGGTTATTTGCAAAGAATATTGTAACACGCATCCTAAAGTAATAAAACTGTTATTTCTAGTCATTATTATCTCATCTTTCTGTTTTGGCACCGATTGCAACATCTTTGACTTGAGGGTGATCAACCTTCAAGGCCAAGATTGTTCAACCTGCGTGGTTTGCATTTACTTTTTTATCATTTATTTTAATTTGAATCCGGTTTCTCATTTTCTTATCAAGTTAGATCACGTATCCTTAAAATCGCGTATAAATTCAATTGTTATCCGATTTTGAGGGTAAACAGTTTGGCGCCCACCGTGGGGCTAAGGATAATAGTGGTTATTTGATACAAATCTCCATAACACACACTGCTTTTCACTTGCTCTTTGAAGTGTCTTTGATTCCAGGCTAAAATACAAGAATGTCAAGCTCTCAATCAGCACCTCTGCATGTTGACAACGAGTCCGGTCACCATGTTGAAAATAACAACATAGCGCTCGGTAACGAGATACTGCCTGCTGATCCCACTGGAATTCCGATCGCAGATCCGATTGACGCTAATTCGCATGTGGCTATCAGTGCAAACTTGCCTACCGACCCCGAAAATAGCGTTCGTGGAGGAGCCCGATCAACAACTCGAATCACGCAAAATGTTGAAGGAGACGGGATCAGCTACGAGTGATATTCGAAATGTTGCAGGCTAAATAGGCGGCGATAGCTCAATTACAGAACTAAAGCCGTGCACCGAGCAGGGTTGAGCCCGATCTTCTCCGGGGAATCACCCGCAGGGATGAACCGGTCGTAGAAAGGTCAAACGAACATGAATCGGGGGCTAACCCCGAGATTATAAAGATGTTCGAGGACCTGACAAAACTGATAGAATCAGGGGAGAAGAAGATCGAGGCTAACGATAAAAAGGTGGAAACCTACAACTCCAGGGTAGACCAAATCCCAAGAGCACCTACGATATTGAATGGTCTGGATTCCAGGAAGTTCGTGCAAAAAACGCTTCCACCAAGCACGGCTCCGAAGACGATCCACAAAAAATTCCGTATGCTCGAAATACTCAAGTATAACGGAACAACCCAACCAAACGGGCATGTCACTTCATATACATGCGCCATCAAAGGAAACTACTTGGAGGATGATGAGATCGAGTCCGTCTAACTGAAGAAAATTGGAGAAACCTTGTCAAAAGGAGCCATAATATGGTATCACAACTTACCCCTAATTCTATTGACTCATTTGCTATGCTTGCAGACACTTTTGTGAAAGCACACGCTGGGGCTATTAAGGTCGAAACTAGGAAATTGGACCTCTTCAAAGTGAGGCAAAAGGATAATGAAATGCTCAGAGAATTCGTCTCTCGATTTCAAATGGAATGGATGGACCTGCCACCGATCATTGATGATTGGGCTGTTCAAATTTTTACTCAGGGACTTAATACTCGAAGCTCAGTTGCTTCACAGCAGTTGAAGCACAACTTAATAGAATATTCGATTGTTACATGGGCCGACGTGCATATCTGGTATCAGTCGAAAATCAGAGTCAAAGACTCCTCGACAGAGTCAAGAGAGACATTGATCGTGAACCGAGACCAAACAGGGATTGATATCAGCCATATAATGGAGATTGAAGAAGCAGTGGGTCTAGGCGGAACTCCATGAGAAACGAAAGAAGAAACGACCGAGGTCAGAGCAACCAGGGACTCATGACCAAAAACAGCTTCGATAGGTCCATCCGGCCTAAAGAAGCACTGAGGCTATCGGAATACAACTTTAATGTCGATGTTGCCGTTATTGTATCAGCTATCGGGCGCATCATAGATACCAAATGGCCTCGACCTCTACAATCTGATCCAACCCAAAGGGATCCTAACCAGATATACAAATATCATGGCACTTACGGTCACAGAACGGAAGATTATCGACAATTGAGAGAGAAGTAGCCTGACTATTCAATAACGGGCATCTTAGAGAATTCTTGAGCGACCGAGCCAAGAATTATTTCAGGAACAAGGATTCTAACAAACAGACAGAACAAGAAAAACCTCAACACGTCATTAACATGATCATCGGTGGGGTCGATACCCCTCAAGGGCTGATGTTGAAACGCACCAAAGTATCCATCACAAGCAAGAAACGGACTCGAGACTACATACCGGAAGGAACTTTATCTTTCCAGGACGAGGACATAGAAGAGATTGTACAGCCCCACAATGATGCACTAGTAATACTATACTCGTACATAAAATTCAAGTTAAACGTGTGTTAATTGATCCAGGTAGCTCGGCCAACATCACTCGATCAAGGGTTGTGGAGCGGCTCGGTCTACAAGAACAAATTGTGCCTGTAGTCCGAGTTTTAAACGGATTCAACATGGCATGTGAAACCACTAAGAGTGAGATAATATTACCGGTAAACACCACCGAGACCATACAGGAAGCTAAGCTTTATGTAATCGAAGGAGACATGAGATACAACGCTTTGTTCGGAAGGCCATGGATCCACAACATGAGGGCGGTGCCTTCAACGCTGCACTAGGCACTGAAATTTCTAACACCTGAGGGGGTCAAAACAGTCTACGAAGAGTAGCCAGCTGCAAAGGAAATGTTTGCGCTCGAGGAGGTAATATCGGCATCTACAGTTATGACATTGAAGGGCCCAAACCAGATGGTAAAAAGCGGGGCCAAATAGCAATAACTGATACCATCTTTGGTAGATTCAGGCAAACAAGAGGAAGCCGAGGATGATGATTATGGGGTTCCCAGATCTTTTATAACCCCCAATGATTCCGACGCCACTAAATCGACGGTTGAGGAGCTGGAACAAGTCATATTGCGAGAAAGCTTGCCTGATCGAAAGGTATACCTGGGCACGGGGCTAAGCTCCAAGCTCAAGGAAAAACTAATTCAATTTCTTATAACTAACGAAGATTGTTTTACTTGGTCCCACCTCGATATGATATGAATCCCACCGGAGATAACCACTTACAAGCTAAGCCTGTGCCCGAAATTTCACCTGGTTAAACAGAAGAGGAGACCCTAGTCCGAGATCAAGCATGCTTTGATCAAGGATGAGGTATCTAAACTTCTTAAAATAGGGTCAATTCGGGAGGTTAAATACCCGGATTGGATAGCAAACGTAGTGAAAGTCCTTAAAAAGGGAATAAACTAAGAATGTGTGTAGACTACAAAGATTTGAATAAGGCATGCCCTAAAGAATTTTTTTCCTTTGCCTAACATCGACTGTATGGTCGATGCCACGGCCGGCCACGAGATCCTCAGTTTTCTCGATGCCTATTCCTGGTACAACCAAATACGGATGGACCCAGGTGATCAGGAAAAAACTTCTTTCATCACTAAATACGAGTACTATTATAACGTAATGCCATTTGGATTAAAAAATGTCGGTGCCACTTACCAACACCTATTAAACCGGATGTTCGAGGAACAAATAGGAAAATCAATGGAAGTTTACATTGACGACATGTTAGTTAAGTCCCCGCGAGCAGATGGCCATTTAAAAAATTTGCAGGAAACCTTCAGCATACTGAAACAGTTCAATATGAAGCTAAACCCAGATAAATGTGCATTTGAAGTTGGGTTGGGTAAGTTTCTCGGATTCATGGTATCCAATCAAGGAATTGAGATCAATCCCGATAAAATCAAAGCCATCGAAGATATCACGGCCGTGGACAATGTAAAGGTCGTGCAAAGGCTAACCGGGCAAATAGGCGCCCTGGGGTGATTTATTTCGAGGTCATCCAACAAGAGCCACCGATTATTCGCACTGTTAAAGAAAAAGAACAACAACTTCTCGTGGACCCCAGAATGATAGCGAGCTTTGGAGGAACTCAAGAGGTATTTATCGAGCCCGCCTCTATTTCACATACTGAAGACAAACGAACAACTGTACTTGTACTTGGCGGTCTCAGAGATAGTGGTAAGTGGAGTCCTAGTCCGGGAAGAACAAGGTATGCAATTTCCAATTTACTGTGTTAGTAAGACCTAAGGTGAGGCTGAAACTAGGTACCCTCACCTGGAAAAATTGACGCTCGCTTTGCTAAGCGCCTCTAAGAAGCTAAAATCGTAATTTCAATGCCACCCCATATGTGTCGTAACTACTTACCCATTGAGGAGCGTTATGCATAAGCCCGAACTCTCGGCTGATTCGCCAAATGGGCCATAGAAATAAATGGGTACGATATTGAGTATCAACCTTGGACCGCCATTAAGTCTGAATTTTTGGCAGACTTTGTGGCTGACTTTACACCGGCCCTAATACCCGAGGTTGAAAGAGAGTTATTGGTTAACTCAAAACTTCCTCGGGAATCTGGACCCTCTTCACGGACGGCGCCTTAAACGCAAAAGGGTCTGGACTTGGCATCGTACTAAAGCCACCAATAGGTAATATAATTAGACAATCTATTAATACTGTGAAATTGACTAATAACGAGGCCGAATATGAGACCATGATTGTATGCCTTAAATTAGCCAAGAGCTTGGGGGAAGTGGGGAGAAGTCGTACAACTTATGAGATCGATGGTGGAAGAAGGCCACGCCGAGATCAACTCGATAAGCCTAACTTAGGACTGGAGGAATAAATATGTGGAATATCTCAGATCCAGTAAACTGCCCTTGGATCCAAAAGAGTCGAGGGCCCTGCGTACAAAGGCGGGCTGATTTAGCCTGTTAGAAGATGTAACCTTTTTCAGAAGAATGTTTGATGGCCCACTTGCAATATGTCTAGGGCCGGTGATACTGAGTATTCTTTGAGGGAAATCCACAATGGTACCTGTGGAAATCATTGAGGCACCGAATCGCTGGTTCAAAAAATAATCAAAGCCGATTATTACTAAGTCGATATGGAAAAAGACACAAAGGAGTTCGTTAAAAAATGTGATGAATTCCAAAAACGCGCTCCGATAAACCATCAAACTGGGGAGTTACTGCATTCGGTTTTGTCACCATGACCGTTCATGAAGTGGGGAATGGACATCGTTGGCCCCCTTCCGTGGGCACTCGATAAGGCTCAATTTATATTGTTTATGACTGACTATTTTTCTAAGTGGGTGGAAGCCCAGGCGTATGAGAAATTCAGGGAGAAGGAGGTCATCGATTTCATTTGGGACCACACCATATGCCGATTCGGAATGTCGGCCGAGATTGTATGCGATAATGGAAAACAATTCATCGGAAGCAAAGTAACCAAATTCCTTGAAGATCACAAGATCAAAAGAATCCTATCAACACCCTATCACCCTAGTGGGAGTGGACAGGATGAATCTACCAACAAAACCATGCTCCAAAACCTTAAAAGAGATTAACCGACGCCAAAGGAAGATTGAATGAAATATTACCCGAAGTCCTGTGGGCGTACCATACAACCTCGAAGTCCAGTACCGGGGCTACCCCGTTTTCTTTAGTTTATGGTGCCGAAGCTTAGATACCGGTCGAGATTGGGGAACCAAGTACCAGATTTCGATATGCAAAAAAGGAATTGAACGTCGAATCCATGAGTACGAACCTGGAGCTATTAGATGAAAGGCGCGAAGCCGCCCTTATCCTGTTTGCAGCCCAAAACAGCGGATCGAAAGATATTAATATCGAAAGGCCAACCTTCAACACTTCAATACCGGGGACGTGGTACTAAGAAAGGTCACCTAAGCACTCGAAACCTGAACGAAGGAAAATTGGGGCCGAACTGGGAAGGACCGTACCAAATTATCGAGATCACCGGAAAAGGATCCAACAAGCTCGGAACAATGAATGGCGAGCAGCTGCCGAACAATTGGAATATAACTCACTTAAAAAGATAATACTGCAAAGATATGACTCCGTTCTTCCTTTTACTTGCATCTTAAACTAACCCCTGCAGGTAACCAACAAGTGACGGTACAAGATTTTAGGTATAAAACAAGCATTGCACTCTTTTTCCTTGAGTCGGTTTTGTCCCAAATGGGTTTTCCTGCAAGGTTTTTAACGAGGCAAAAAAGTAAATCGTGCTAACTTAGAATTGAAGGCCGGCAACGAACTGGCGACGATGATCATAACAGCGTTCGAGGCCTCTCTTCGATCAACCCCGAACACTGGGGGGTATTACCCTCCGATATCGACTTTGGCAGGGAAAGAGACTTCGAGATTGAAGGGTCTCGATCGATAGGATTCAATGTAAGGGTCAAACGGTCGAATGAATCGTGCTCACATAGACTGCTCGAATCCTGACACAAAGCATGTACACATATATTATTATTATGCATAAGAATAAAGAGAAGTCTTTTCCCTGCAAACATCCAGTTTTTCTTTAAAAATTTTTCCTTTACTTTTCTTAAGGAATTCCCTGCTTCCAATCCCCTAAAGGAAATGAGCTCAAGGTCTTCCTTAACCGAAGTTCGAATAATCATTCTCTCTCTCGGGGACTGCCATCCGAAAACAAACTCGGACGGTCTAAGCTATTAGAACTTGGGGGTATAAGACCTATTAGGCAACCCCCGGATTTTAAAGGCCACGATTGCCTCTACTCTGGGACTGTTATCTTAGGCAAGCCCGGATAACTCGGGAAAGCAAGCCCACTGGGCGACACCCGAACTAAAAGGCTATGGCTATGTTAATACGGCTTGGAGACGTCTGAAACCCGTAACAAAAACAAGGCCTTCAAAATGAAAATTTTTCATAACCGGTTACAAAGGCTACCCTCGACAGCTTGGGGAAAGAAAACTTTCCGTCATACCGAACCCCCACAATGCCTTAAAACAAAATAAAGTTGAAGGCAAGGGTTCTTTGAATCTCGAAACGAAAACCAACTATTACATGCTAAGACATTTAGATCTTTGCAAATGAAAATAAACAAGGTAGAGAAAAAATTTGAAAGCTTTTGAAGGGAAAATGCCTTATATTCATAGATCAGAAATTTCTTGTACAAGGGCCGACAGACCGATGAGAATTTGTACAAAGGCCAAACGACCTCAACAAAAATACAAAAAATAAAGACATCTAAAAAGCCTAAGGGGCCTAGTCTTCGCCGGGGGCCGCGTGATCACCTTCGGGGCCTCCGCTGTCTTCGGGCTCGTCTGAATCTTCAGATCCCTCGAAATCCTCCTCCTGGGGATAAGCCAACTTCCTAGCCTTGGCTTCGGATACCTTGGCATTCTCGATTTCGGCTAACAATTCAAAACCCTTAGCTCGAGCTCCCTCAAGGGCATCCTTTCGGGATTTCCACTTCATATGCTCCACCAAGTTTCTCACTTGATTTTGAGCCACCTCGGCATCGGCCTTATTCTGAGCCACCCTCTCATTTGCCTTGGCCTTAACCAGAATAATCTCCGATTTGGCCACCTCAAGTTCCTTGGCCAGATTTTCTTAGCGGGAGATCGTCGAGCTCAGTAGAGACTGAAGCTCCTCGATCTTTTTGACCTGTACCAAGGCCTTTTCTTTTGCAGCCCGGAGTTGGACCTTAGTCGAAGCTAGTTGTTCTCGGGCAGTTTCCTTTTTCGAGGCCAGGCGATCCATATTTTTCTTCCAATCTTCAGCCTCAGCTTTCACCGTATCCACCTCCGCTCGGAGCTGCTAGATCTGTTCAAGTGTTTTTTAAATCTGCAGGTTCCGGTTATTAGCCACTGTGTCTGAATCATCATCACAAACTTCAAATACTCGTCTTACCTGCTCGATCAGGTCGGCATGCTCCTTCCGAGCCTCTTCTAGCTCGGACTGGAGCTTCTCACTAAGGAGCTTGTAAGCATCCCTCTTCTCAATAAGCGCCCAGGTTTCAACCTCGTGTTGGTTTAACTCTTTCCGATACCAGAGAAAAGTTTCGTGATGAAGCACCGAGGCTTGAAAACATAGAGAAGGATATTACGATTGACTGCAAATTAATATAAGTACATAATAAAAGGCATTCAAAGTTACCCGATTCAACACCTGTTGAGCTTCGTTGAAAAGACAAGGGGACCTCCACCTCGTCCATTTCGCCTGATCCTTCTACGGGGACGGAGAGAACGCGACATCCTCTGATATGGATGTGATGATTGACCGCTTCTGGTCAGGATCTGCACTCGAGGCTGGGAATCGGTCTACTAATCTCGGACTCGAAGAATATCCGCCGGCTCCCGAAGATGACACCTTCTTTGGCACCGGTAAGTCTCCAAACCCAGTGACATCCTCCGAGGTGGTGGAATCTAAGCCATCGAAAAAGTTGTTGAAGGAATCTGCCGCCCCTTGAGGCCCCTCATTTAGGCGTCCTTTCAGTATCTAGGCCTCGTTTATCATGGAGACGATGAATGATGGTGACCCGGAAAGATCTATCACCGCGGGTGCATCCTTTGGGGCATTTCCCTCAACCCAAGGAGTACCGGCAGTGATATCCTTGTCGGCCTCCCTAGTTCGAGGCAAAATGGCCTCGTCCTTCCCTGTTTCGGAGGCCTCGGCCACTGCCTCCTCATCGGCTATCTCGGTTTGAGACAGCTCGATACCGCTTCTCATGTGGGTCATTAGCTCGGAGGCTTCTTCTTCTTCTTTGTACTCGTCCCGCAGTCGACTGAACTGGGACTTCCCTGGCACTGACACTTGATTTGCGCACCAGCCTTCTTTTTGGTTTTTTCCTTCTCCAAGTTCGGAGAAATCGGAGCCCTTTTTCTTTTCTTCTCTTTATCCTGCCTCAGAACAGATGGTTCGGGGAGGATGTCTTCACCACCGGACGGGGGCCTCATTTCGACATATTTGGGAAGACCAACAAAGGAAGAAAAAGTGAGAACGAATGCAACTAAGAAAACTAAGTGTTAACCCACTCAGTAGAGAAATCTCACCGTGAACACGGGCGTCCCACCGGCCCTTCGAAAGTTTGCGCCACGCGCACTCAGAGTAGGGTTTTTTTGACACGATGCCCTCGACCCACTCCTTGAGTCGAGGAACTGCTTACGGCATCCGAGCAACAGCTGCATCATAAAGAATCGATAAGAAGAAGGGCAAAGGGAAAATGATAAGCAAAATCTTAAAGGCAAGTTTATACTTACGCTTCATGTTCCATTTCTCAGGAAATGACATGTCCTCAGCCGGGATTAAGTCCGAGGTCCTCACTTGAATGAATCGGCCCAACCAGCCTAGGATCGATCGAGAATGGGGCCTTACTGGCCCGATGGGAAAGTTTTATTAGCCCCCATCGATAGAGTCGGGGGCTGTGCAGACGCATAAAGTGATCAATGGTAAAGGGACACCCTTCGAGTTTGCTCATGAAGAAGCAAAGAAGAATTACAATCCTCCAAAACGAAGGATGAATCTGCCCGAGTGTCACCTCATACCTTTTGCAAAAGGCTATAATAACCGGATCTAAAGAACCCAGCGTAAAAGGGTAAGTGTAAACACTTAAAAAAATCCTTCACGTGGGTGGTGATCGATTCCTCGGGGGTAGGGACCACTACGAGCTTATCGACCCAGTTGCAGTCCTCCTTGACCTTCTCAAGGACATCGTCGCTGACCGAACATATGTACCTTGAGACCGGCTCGCACCGACCCGGTACCGAGGAGGTTTTCTCAAAAGGGGTTCTGGTGTCGATTCTTCAGTGACCCGGACGAACATCTTCAGAAGGGGTTCTGGTGTCGATTCTTCAGTGACAGCAGGCGAAATGTTCTTAGATGGTCTCGAGGAAGAGGGGTTTTCTTTTTGAGGAACGGATTTTGAAGTCTTTGCCATTGCTTCTAAATAGAGGAGAAAAGGAGGTGCTTATAAAAGGGGGAGGTGTAATTAGCAGATAACTTATGAAAGCTATCAGAAAACCAGAAGGGAAGACGTTTTAAACTTAAGCTTTCAAAAAACCAGAAGATGAGAGTGATTAAGTTTTCTTAAAATACAAGAGCAAATGTTTGAATGTGAAAGTTCTAATGAATGGATGAAAATGGTATTTATAGTTTTCGCAAACGGCGGTTAGCACCCTGAAGCGGCAGATCGTTAACTGACACACATTTAATGCCTTGAAGACTGGACTGACGGGACGTTTTGACTATTCGTATCACTTACGTCATAAATTCGTTGCCATGATTTGTCAAAGTGAGAATCAGAAGCTCGTATCATTTTCCATCATTTACTCTCCGAAAAACAAGAGGATTTGACGTCATGATATATCGAAGTGAGAATCTGAGGCTCATATCTTTTCTCATCATTTACTCTTCGAAAAACGAGGGGACTATCTGTATGTGATAGAAACCGAGCTCGCCTATTGCATGACAGACTGGGGATGAAACATAATGGATTGAAGATCGATCCTGGATTCTATCGAACCTAAGCACGAGGTTGGAACCTGCATTTTCAAGATTATCGAGTTCATAACCCCGGAACTGACCCCTACTCTAAATTAGCTCGAGAAAATATTATCAAACCAAAATAACGGAAGGCCGAAATATCCGTAACTGGTCGGATATCATGGCAGGAATCTCGACACGTATCAATGAAATCGATTAATTAGCAAATCATGAGATTTTTTACCTTATATAGAATTGTATCTAAAGTAGGACTCTTCTACTATATAAAAGGGTTTGATTATTTGCAAAGCATATTGTAACACGCATCCCAAAGCAACAAAACTGTTATTTCTAGCTATTATTATCTCATTTCTCTGTTCTGGCACCGATTGCAACATCTTTGACTCGAGGGTGACCAACCTTCAAGGCCAAGATTGTTCAACCTGCGTGGTTTGCATTTACTTTTTTATCATTTATTTCAATTTGAATCCGATTTTTTATTTTTGTATCAAATTAGATCACGTATCCTTAAAATCGCGTATAAATTTAATTGTTATCCGATTTTGAGGGCAACCAAGAGATCAGGGAAAGGATGAGCTTTCTTTGCATAAAGAATTACAAATAGATAAAAGTTGGAAATAAAGAAATGAAACATTTATTCGTTTTCTCAGCAACAGAGCACAGGGCGGATCTAGAACGAATTCGAAGGATTTAAGAGCTCATTACTTCCTGCTCAAAGTACTTAATTTTATACAATTAAACATATCAAATTCTAAAAAATGAAACATACTAAATCATATGCATTTTGTACCTATTGATTTAAACTTCGAATTCACTTCTATACATTACATATTAGTGTATATAGTACTAGAATGAGTTAGGCGAATCGAAAAGTTCATTACCTTCAGCTCAAATTACTTAATTATACAATTAAATACAAAACTTTAAAACATAAAAATATACTAGATCACTTACATTTCGTATTATTGACTCTAAATTATTTTTGAATTCATCGTAAATACACAAGAGTTCTGTTAGTATATACTATATGAGTCTTTGCTTTTGGATGGACAACTGAACATCACATGGTCTCGAATCCTAAAGGTAGGGCCTTATCATGAAGATGATGAATTCAAGAAAGCGTGGATTGGATTGAGATTTGCCAAAATGAAGTGATACGCTGGGAGCATAAATGTGAAAGAGGGAACTAAAAAGAAGACAAAAAATAGCTGGTACACAAAGCATCCAATATTTATGTAAGGTTCGGGCAAGAGTTGTATTTTTAGGATGTGATATAGACATTCTATTTTAATGCAATTAATGACTGTTTTCACGACACGAACTCGTAATCTATAGGTCATACGAAGACAACTTCACTATTGCTCCAAATCTAATCTAAATGTAATAATGTAATAGAGGGAACTGAAATATCAAATAAAGAAAAGAAGAAGATGAGGTCCATAATTGAATGGGGAAGTTTTAGGAGAAAAGGGAGCATGTGCAAGCATTTGGGCATCACATGACCAAAAGATACCCCCATACACAGATGAGGAAACATTATTTCCACACAGTGCGCTGTAATCAATCAATTATTTCTACATCCATATACAGATACGCTGATGCTTGCCATTACCCTCAATTCTTTTCCTTTACCCAAGTTGCCCATTGCAAGAAAAGCACTCTTATCACTTCTTTTAAAGTCACTAGATGTAGAGTACAACTGCTTTTGCTTCTCATTTGTGATAGTTGGTTTGGATATATTTCTACATGAATTTAAATTATACTATACCACTAGCAATTTAATTTTTTTACAGCATTTATATATTTTAATTTGTTATTAGGTTATTTGCCTTTTTTTTTTTTTTAAATCATCCTAGATACTCACATGTGTTGCATGTTATTTTGATTTGATGGTGCCCAAAAAAAAAAAAACATCGCTAGCCCATCGAAGTTAAACTCATATAATATACAATATGTTGTAAAATTTAACTACACATATATTACTCTTGCTGCCTTCAATATAGATTTGCTTGACCATTTTGCTTTTTCTGTTTTTCCTTCCTTTTTTTGTTGTTGAAATTCAGCTGGAAATGCATTGCACTGCAGTTTGAAGTTCGTTTACGAGCAGGTAAGGTTAACGAACTATAAAAAGTTAGCGAGGAAATATAAAGCCTTTAATTTAATCGGATGGCGACATTACAACTTGTTTGGAATTGATTTCAGACAAGTAGTAGAAATTTACAGATCTAATCTTGAAAGCTTCAATAACAAATTGGAGGTTGCCAAGGATATTATGGCAGGTCATAGAGACACAAATAACCAAACCTTTTAATGCAGTTGCTCAGTAGCACTAGACGAAAAGGCTGCAGCATATGTAAAGTAAAATCTTTATCTAATGTTAAATAGGCATTATATTCAGTTGGAATTTATACGTATGGCTAATAATTTGGGATAAATCAACATCTGCTGGTAGTAGTTAGCTCAATTGCTAAGGAACTAAAATTCAAAATACAGTATTGACAGGAGACAGTACCACAGTGATAGCAAAACAGGAACATGTGCTCTTAACAAATGCACAATCAGGGCGGAGTTAGAGAATGAGTTACGGGTCCCGACAAACCAGTAACTTTCACTTAGACTCAGTATTTATATTATAGAATTTATTTAATTTGGATAAATATTAAATTTAATAATTAAAATAAGTTATCAATTTGATGATAAATTCAGAACCTATAAATTTTAAATTTTAATTCCGCTTTATGTACTGTATTAGTGAACATGGAGCAAGTAGCAAGCCAGCCACTGAATTTAAAACGCAAGACTTCTCTATCTCCTTGTACGGTATGCTATAGTAGGCGCTGTCTTTACCATTCCTCATCTGCCGTCTTTAATTTTTTGATGAATTATAGTTCATCGCTTGGGTATTCCATTTTTTTTTTCCCTGTTTCCCTTTGTTTTCTTCTCCATAAAAAAGTTTATTTATAATTTAATCTTAGTATTGCTCATATTCTTACATAGCCATACCAACACTAGGGCGGAACTATAATTCGTATTTATATTAGTTATTATTACTTTCAATACATATTATTAAATCTTGCACATCATTAACGTAATTCCTAATTTTGCAATTGTGCCATCGCCTAAACCTTTGATGTCGGATATGGAATTATATTGGTTCACTAATTAGAAAATGGTACTTCAACAAATAATATCTCTTCGTGGGCCTTCTTATGAGCTTTTTCCCTACGTTATTATTCCCAATATGTACGCTGAAGTACTTTGCTATAGGCATTGTAATAATAAGTTAATAGCACGAACTGTCAAGCCAAGGCTTTCGAGCCCCACAAACCTGTGGGCGCTTGTCTTATCTTTTTCTTTTTCTTTAAAAATCTGACGAACAGTGGTCGCCAATTTTGGTTGATCTGCACAAATGGCTACTTTTGTGACCTTGAATTTAGAAGTTGGTCCTTCTGCAAAATTAGATTAGTGGTCTGAAGTTAGAAAGTAGAACGTCCTTTGAAATTTAAAATTGAGAACAAATGTAAGACCACGCAAGTTTAATTTTGAACAAGCGGCCAACATCAAAATAAAGGAAACAAAGGCGGCCACCTGCGTAAATAACACGCACGCAAAGTTTTAATTCGACAGCACCTGATTGCAAACATTTATTGCGCCGAGCCCATAATTAGTTGGGTTGAGAGTCCAGGGCGGTCTACTTTCAGCAAAATTTATTTATAGCCACTCGGACCAAACTTTTAACACCCGGTAGCCCAAAACTACAATATACATTTTATAGCCCAAAAGTAATTCTAGTGGCTAGCCCAAAAGTAATTCACTAAGAGGCTCAGATCTGCGAAGACAGATCGCGGAAAAGAGAGGCGACCACGCCATGGCTGCAAAATCACTGATTGCATGCAAAGTAAAAACCTTTGAATCGTCGGCCGTCCGGTGAATTGCCAGGCCAAGATACGGGTCGCATAGTCTCTATGCCCGATCCAGTTAGCCCAGAATCCGGATAGAATATCATCACTGCCTCAATTGTTATGTACCAAAAAAGAGGAACTAAAATCACAGAAACAGAGACAGAGAAAGAGAGATCTGGCTGTTGTTGTTGATTGATGCTGAAGAAATGACTGTATAGTAGTACGTATTTCCAGGAATTTAAGGGCTGTTGATTTTGTTTTAAAAGTGGAAAAGGAAAATCATTGGCTAAACAGAGAGGGACAACCACCCTTTGAATAAAAATCTCAAGCTCTCTGTTATGGCCTCATTTTTTTCTGGGCTAACTTTTTTTGCTGGGCAAATCCTTTGGTTTTCACCAAATAAATTTTCACATATATGTCATTAGTTGATTTTGATGGGAATCATAATTTCAGGTCCACCATTAGTATATATTTACATGGATATTTATGTATTTCTTATGGTGAAAATAGATTTAAATATTAGTATATTACAAAATATATACAAAAAGAGAATGTCACTATATAAAATTTATACAAAATAGACTGTCACGATACAATTTATACAATAGACTGTCACTATACAAAATATATACAAAAATAGATTGTCATTATACAAAAAATATACTAAATAGACTGTCACTACACAAAATATATACAAAATAGACCGTCACTATACAAAAATATACTAAATAAACTGCCACTATACAATTATATACAATAAACTGTCACTATACAAAATATAAACTAATAGACTGTCACTGTACCAAAAATATACAAAATAGATTGGTCACTATACAATATAGTCTGTCACTATACAACAAATTATACAAAATAGAGTATCACTATATAAAAAATATATAAAATAGAATTTCGGGCTATTAGATGTAATATATTTGGGCCGGAGGGCCATTTTGTGTCAATGTGTTATAACCCATATTTGTACGTGTTATATTACACCGTAAGATAGTCTACCTTGGTTCGAGAAGAGAATTACCTTTGAGACAATAAGAGTTTTGTCCTATTGGTCCTAAACGATGCAAAGGTGTATAAGGGCGGTTAACAAGTATTAGAGGATAAACGAGTTAAGGATGTTGTAACTCGCGTTTTTGGGAAAATCGAGAGGTGTTTAACATTACCAATATGTCATGTTTTAAGGTATTTGAATGATATGATATCCGTTTCATAAGTCTTGAAGTCAAACGAGTTATGAAACAAAAGTCGACAAAAGTTGTCGCAACTTAGGTTCACAATTTTACTTAAACGTTAGGTCAAATGTTTCTGCAATTTTCTCCCAATTTACAAGGAATTACGAGGTGATCTACCTACCAAATTAAAGGTCTATGAGTCTAGTTTCCAATGCTTCAAACCGTTTGTCAATACGATCTCGGAGTATTGAGATAATTGCATTTCCGTAGAACTGCGCAGGCTGGTAGGTGACAAGTAGGTGCATCACCTACTTGCCAAACTTAAGGGCTAAAAGTTAAAAGCCCCAAGTCGGTTAAGAGAGGGCTTTTAAAAGCTTCTAAAGCCTGATAATTCACTATCATTTCACAGCTTCAAAACCTAAAAGAACCCCTGCAACCCCTCCCCAAAATAATACCACACAAACCCTAATTGATTTTCCCCTCTTTCAAGTTCTAGTTGAAGGTAAACCCTAGAGTTTGAGGAACCAAAGCAAGGGCTGAGTTATCTAACAAGCAAGGTGAGTTTACTGCTCTATTTAGTACATTTTTTCTACTGTTAAGTCTTGATAAGTCGTTCTATGTGTGTAAGAACTCACGGGACGGTGATCGGAAGCCATGAGTTCGAGTTATTCACTTGTAGCTGACTGATTTGTGAACTGTTTTGTGTTGCTATAAAGCTGCGTGTTTCACTACTTATTTGTGGAGTTTTTGATGAGGAAGGGTGTGGAGAAACACCATATATGTTTAGGGTTGTGGCCTGATAGTTGTTCTACCATTTCCGGATCGTTTGAC
>MCJB01009167.1:0-85685 GCA_002018475.1 Nicotiana obtusifolia
GATAATCACATCATCTGCAAAACTCAGATGTGTGATTTGAGGTCCTCTCCTCTCCATGTAAAATCCATTAAAAATTTGATCATGTGTGAGGTTGTTAAGCATTTGGGATAGCAGTTCTGCTCCCAAAATGAAAAGTGAGGGGGGCAAGGGGTCACCCTGCTTAAGACCTCTGGTGGAATGGAAAAGACCATATCTGGTTCCATTAACTATGACAGAGTACCAATTGTTTGCCATTGTTCGCCAGACCATGTCAATGAATGTTTCCCCAAATCCCATCCTTCTCATCATGAGACATGTGAAGGACCAGGATACCCTATCATATGCTTTGGCCATGTCCAGCTTTATAACTACATTAGCACCTCTATTGGGCTTTTTGATCCCTTGAACAATTTCCTGTGCAAGCATAATGTTCTCTGAGATGCTTCTTCCTTTTATAAAGCCGGACTGATTTGGAGATATAATTCTAGGGAGGATAGGAGCAAGACTCAAAATGAGGATCTTGGATACGATCTTTTTGAGGAAATTGCTCAATCTTATTGGTCTAAACTCAGATAGAGTATTAGGAAACTCTACTTTGGGTATTAAAACCAAACATGCTTGAGTCATATATCTGGGCATGGATTGGCCACAAAAGAAGGCTTTCACCATGTTTAGGAGGTCGACTTGGATGATATCCCAGCAAAATTGAATGAACTTCCCATTGAATCCATCCGGCCCTGCAGCACTAGTTGGACTCATTGAGAAGACTGCCTGTTTTAATTCTACCATGGTAGGTTCTTTGCTCAGATTATCATCGTCTTCCTCTGTAACCTGTGGCGAGATGTAGGATAGGAGATCATCTCTAATAGACCCCCCAATATCAGTGAACAAATCTTGGAAATGATGGCAGGCTGCCTGCCCAATTGCTTCATCTCCAATGATCCATTCATTGTCCTCAGTCCTGATTTTGTGTATTTAGAGTTTCCTCCTTCTACCTCTAATCAGGTTGTGGAAATATTTAGAGTTGGCATCCCCTTCCTTAAACCATTGCAATTGTGTTTTTTGCTTTAGAACAGCCTCCTCAGTTTTCAAGTGCATGATGTACTGAGCTGTGAGTTCATTGGCTGCTAATATATCTGTTTCTTTGTTGGTCCTTGCCCAAGTTTCCTCTGCCTCCCTGACTTTATCCTCAAAGTCTTTGACTTTCTGGAAGATGTCCCCATACTCCTGTCTCGACCATGTGGAGAATGCATGGCTTAGGAGTTTGGTCTTCTGGTGGAAGATCCACATTGGGTTTCCAAAGACAGGGGTGTTCCAAATTTGCTGTACCAGTGGCATGAATGTTTCATTTTCTGTCCAGCAATTGAGGAACTTGAAGTATCTAATGGAATTGGTCCGTCTGTCATTTAATTCCATGAGGAGCGGGGAATGATCAGAGCCTGCAAATGCCAAATGTGTGATGGTGGTAGCGGGGTGTGCTGCCAGCAAACTATCATTCGCCAATCCTCGGTCTAATCTTTTCCAGACTATTGGATTAGGACCTCTACCATTTGACCAAGTGTACTTGGATCTATAGTAGCCAAGATCAGTAAGACTGCAGTCTTCTATCATGCTCAAGAATTCCAAGCTTTTGTTTATTTGGTCCGGGATGCCCCCAATCTTCTCTTCGATGGTGGCGATGACATTGAAGTCACCTATAACACACCACGGAACAGAGGTTATAAGGGACCTGGACCTTAAATTGTCCCATAATGGCCTCCTCAATACAGGTTTACATTTGGCATAGACAACTGTTAAACACATTCTTTGAGGAAGTGCAACATGTGTCAGCTCAATTGTAATCTGCTGTTCATCCTGGTCCAGGACTGTGCCAGTGAAGTCCTTGTCCCAAACCAACCAGATCTTCTTGTTGGAGTTTGAGGTTGCGCTGCATGGCAAGTTGGTTTTTGAATTGGTCGATGTGTGAATTGTCCAGAAAGGGTTCTAAGGCAGCTATGAAGGGCAAATTGTGGGCATGCTTCAATGATTTGAGCCTCTCAATGGCTCTAGAGGTTTCTGATACCTCTGACGTTCCATATGAGTGTGCTAATCATCAAAACTGGGTGGGGGGGTTGATTTTTGGTGGTAAGTTGCCGCTCCTAGCAGCTCTGCTCCTAGTTAACCTGGGTGATGGGTGATACGATCCGGGGGATAAGCCATGGTTGTGGATTATATCCTGTTCATGTTGTTCCCCGTTGAAAGTATCAATTAGGAGGTTGCAATGATCCTCCTCAGATGTCACACTGCAGTCAGTGTCTTCCTCAACTGTTTCACTCATTTCGTCTTCAGAATGAATAGGTCTGTATTCATCGAAGACATATGAGTGTTTGTTGGGCGGGCACAATTCAATGGGGTCTATGGTTGGAGTTGTGTTCTGATGTTGTGGAGGTGAGGGTGCTTTTTCATTAGTTTCTTCCTCTTGCTCTTGAAGCAGAGGTTGAGACAATGAGAGATTTGAGACAGCGTCCTTGTAGGACTTTGTCTTAGCTGCAGGAGCATCTTGTGCTTGCTTTGTTAACTGGACAGTTGGGCTTTGTACCAATGGAGTAGAGTGCTGGGGCGTTTCGGCAGGTTCTCTGATTGTAATTCCTGCATTCTGTTTCCTTGCCTTCCTCTTTTTTTGGCTTGGTTTGTTTTTAGATTTTGGAGATTGAATGCTAAAGTCAGGCATTGCAGGGGTTTTTCCCTTTGCAAGCCTCTTCATAGCATCGCTTGTTATATCAGGCAAATCGTCATTTGTGCTAGATATCTGACAGGCTACTTCTTTAGTATTATTTCCTGTTGTAGGAGGAGCAATGGAGGATAAAGTCTGCCTAGGTTCAGTCTTTTGTGCCTCAGCACACTCATGCGAAACATGAGGAATCCCCTCCCCTGTGGTTACCCCGTCCTGTCCTAGACTAGGGTCTCCCTGACATTCCTCCTTTCCTCCGTCAACTTCAATAACAGTAGAGACAGTAGAAATATTATGGGATTGGGGGGCAACAATTAAATCATCAGAAGCAAGATTAGGGGCATGGGACTGGGGAGTGACCTTTTGGTGTTCTACAATAATATTTCCTGAACTTACCTGAGGATGAGTACAGAGGATACCTGACTATGTAGCTTGACTGGATGGCTGAGTATGTGCTTTGTTGGTCTGTCTTTCCTTTGGCTTGGGCTGGTAGGTCTGTTGTTGCTGCTTGGTCTGGTCGTAACCTTTAAAATTTTTCTTCTTTTGAACTTGCCAGTCATCCTTTGGTGGAATAGCTCCTGATGTTTGATTTTCCCTGCTTTGTTGGTGTTTCTGTGTAGTTTGATCCTTGTTCTGTTCCTTTGATATCAGCAGAGTTGTGGCAGTCATTGTTTTTTCTTTTTGCTGGGAGGTAATAGCTTTATTTTTGGAAAGACTTTGAGCTTGTGAACTACTACTTGCAACTGCATCTCCTTCTTTTCTTTTCTGGTTCTCTTCCTTTTTCTTTTTTACTTGGCAATTTTGATTTAAATGACCCTGATGCTTGCAATGTGTGCAGTATTCCGGAATATTTTCGTATTGAACTTCCAGCCACTGACCATTTCCATTCACATCTTCATCATAGCCTAGCCACACATGTGTTGGCCTTTCTTTGGTGAGGTCGATTTGAATTTTGACCTTTGCAACGCTCCCTCTGGTTTTCTGAAATGAGGCAAGGTCAAGGAAGAGAGCTTTTCCTATTGGCGAGAGTAGAGGAGTGTGTATTTCCATGTAGTACAGATGCCATGGAAGCTCAGGGACGACTATCCAAACTGGGACGATTGGTGAGTCCTCGTTGGGTTTGAAAGCCGGGTTCCATGCTTTCAGCTTCATCATTTGACCTTGTATGTACATGAATTGTTTGGTCCAGACTGTAGCATGATCATACTCATTGTCCAAATCAATGTAGACAGTTCTAGCATTGAAGTGGGCAATTTTGACTCCTCCTCTTAGCTCAGTCTGAGCTATAAAGCTTTTCCTAATAACTTCCATTCTTGGCATTGTATTGAGAAACTTGCCTACCACAGTGTACTTGCATCGCTCAGCAAATTTGATCATATAGTCCTCTCTTTTGAATATGACAGCTGGTTTACCTTGTTTTGTTGTGATGACTGGAGGGGTAAACTGAATTGGGGTTATCTCGGCTTCATGTCTGGCTCTCAATCTTGTCACATAAGATTGAGTGACGGGGGGGAGGGGTGGTACTGGTTTGAAATTTTCCTCTGATATTGGTGTTAGCTAGTGGGCTTGACATAGTGACTGGATGGTTCTGTGTTGTAGGTGTAACAGTTGTCTTGACTGTTGCTTCTCTTGTTGATTTGGGGTGCTTTGGCTTGTCAAAATTGGATGAGACTTTGGGGAGGGCATTATGTGGGGTGGGGGTCTGTTCCTTAGTTTGGTGTATTATAGCTGGTGTGTGTCGTGTAGTAGTATTGGTTTGTGTTTGATCACTCATTTGCTGGGCTGTTTTAGTGAAGTTTTCAAGACTGACCTGTTGAATATTGCTTGTGGAGGCAGGGGTGTTAATGTTCAGTACTGTGGGCAGAGTAGTCTCCTTATTTTGTACTTGATCCTTAGGCTGCTGGAATATTTGTGGGGAAGCATCAAATCTGACTTGTTTGCTATGACTTGTAGACGCATGAGAATGAGCTATTTCTTGTGGCATTTGCATCACCGGCTCAGCAGTTTTATATAACTGCTCATTTGCAGTATAATGCAATTTGACAGGAAATCGAGCAGACTGTCCATCTCCTATTTTATCCATTATGCTATCAACATTGGAAGTATTTGTATTGTCATTTAGGATTGGATTGGCAGCCACAGCAATTACCACTGGAAGTGAGATATTACTGCCAGTGAGCTGGTTTCCCGAAATAGAAGAAGAAATGTGATCTCCTGTTCTTTGCTTTATGCTATCCTCATTTACAGTATTTGAAGTGTCATATGGAATAGGATTGGTAGCCACAGTAGTCACCATTGGTAATGGACCAGCACTGCCAGTGTACTGGTTTCCTGTGATAGAAGGTGAAACGTGAACACCAAGATTTTTTTGATGCGATTCTTGAACTTTTTCTTGGCGACTAATTTCCTTATGACTTTGAGAAGCTTCAGGAGTAATTTTGTCATTCAATTGAGCAGCTGCAGTGGTTTTAGCATTCAGTCGAGCACCTGGTGTGCGCGACTCTCTCAATTCCTTCTCTTGCAATGTTGTGGGATTTGATTCAATAAAAATAGGAATTGAGGGGTGGTAAACACTCTCCTTAACGTGTGGAGTCGATTGGCATTGGTCTTGGGTCGATTGATATAGCAGAGCACCCTTTCCGACCAACTGTTGCATTTCTGCCATGTTCGACTGGTCGGAGCTTCCTATTCCGGCGGTGGAGTCGCCTGAAAATTGGTGGGGGAGTCGGACTGGACTTGGGGATGGGTCTACTGCACTTGGAATCACTCGATTTGGTTCAGAATCGAGTGAGTTATCATCAGTTGCTCCCAGGCGACAAAAAGCTACAGTGATCCCTTCTGTCTTTTGATTTTCTGTAGCTACTGGGTTAATCATTTGGAGTGAAGTCTGTTGGGGATGATTCACCATCGGAAGGGGTTTTTTTTGGGACAAGTCCGGTGGATTTTCACCACCAGACGAGGGAGAATCGATCATTTACAGTCGAACACTGTTCACCTTGTTCGCTTTGTACGGGGTTTTTAGGTCGTAGAATTGAATGATCTCTTCTGGCGTTGTCTCTTCGATCCTTTCCTGATTCCGCTTGTACTGATTTTAGCCGGTGAGTTGGCTCGTTGTGGTCTTCCTCATCTGCACGAACTTCAACACAATAAGCATTATGGATTTCATCCCAAGTGGTTGGGAGGTACTTTATCAACCGACTTGACTGTTTCCTCGTTGCCCTTGAACCATCCCTGCTCAGCCCGTTCTGAAAAGCTGCGACCGCCATCCCTTCGGACACGTTTGGCAAAGTCATCCCAGAGATAGTTTAACAGCAAATATGTCATTTACTCTTGCCTCGGCCTTTTTGATTCCGGCGTGGGCCGTTACGAACTTGTCGGCCATTTCTTCAAAGGTTCCAATGGAGCGTGCTGGTAGCTGCAAATACCAAGTTAATGCCCCTACTATGAGGGTTTGGCCGAACTTCTTCAGCAAGATGGAAGACACCTGCTCTTTGGCGAGGTTGTTACCTTTTACGGTGTTGGTTGTGCCATCATATATCCTGAGGTAAGGCAGCATTTTAAAGGTTTTTGGTATAGCATGCGGGGCTGCGTCATCACTGTAGAGTTGTTCGACGAACCGACTGACATCCCTCTTCGGCAACAGTTTGGGGGCACCTGGTATTTTGTCGACCCTTTCATGGTGCTCTTTTATTTGATCTCGGAGTGCCTTGTTCTCATTCTCCATTTCTTCCATCCTTTTCAGAATGGCTGCAAGGGCGTTGTCACCTGCATTATCAATGACATTGTGAGTAATACCTATCGTTGGACGAAAAGGCTAGTTGCATTGCTCGTACACTTGTCGTATCGTGCAAGTCCTTGAGTTCTCTCTAATCTTGTCCCGAACGAGCTTGTTGAGGATGCTAGTTATCGTGTCAGTTAGCCACGCTTCAAGGAGCTTTACAGCCGGGAGAGTCTCTTCCCCCATAGATGTGGAGGCTCCCTTACCAAGAGATTTTGTGATGCTGTAGTGAGGGGCCGGTGACCCATCTCGCCTAGGGGAGGCACTGGGCATCGCGCCTTAGTCTGCTATTTCACAGCTTTCGTTGATGACGTTCATAAGGTTGGTTGGGAGGTCACTTATTATTCTCGTCCTTTCTTCTCGGTTACCTGCCATGGTGGGATTTGTGAACTCAAAGAAAGGAGATCTTGTTTTTTCTTGCTTTTTCTTTTTTTACGTTAGTGACTCATTACAATTGTAGATCTAGAAGGAACAAAAAGCTTTAACTATAAAATTCCCATAGACAGCGTCAAATTGTTTGACAAAAAATATGACTCTTGGTTCAAATAATTAAATTTATGTGATTAAGGGTTAAACCTAGTTAATAATAATATTTCTAGATGTAACTTCTGAAAAAGTGATAAGCGTCAAATAGATCTAGTAGAATAGTGATAACAGTATGCAATAACTCTTTCAAAAAGCATGAGCAATAATGTAGCATTCAATAGCAATGAATAACAATAAATGACATTTAAGTAAATAGGAGAAATAATTCACCCAATAAAGGATGAACTAGATGGTTGTTCCTCCTGACAATGATGAGTGACAGACAAATCCTTGAATGTTCGAATCATCCTCGGATCTAATGAAAAAATATGGAATAATATAGACAAGAATCTTGGTGAAAAGATGATGTTTGTATCTTAGTAAGAGAGAGAATCTTTTGTCAAATTGTGTTCTTACTAATGAGTGTCACATGCTCCATATCATTATCTTCTTTTTTTTTTTAGTTATTTATATGAGATATATTCCTAGTAAACTCTAATAGTACAAGTGCAGAGAATATCCACTAAAATATTCTTTTTAATATCCTATTTCAAAAACTAACCATTACAGCTTCATCAACGGTCCTCGACCTCGACCATTATTGACATCTCGACCACAACTCTCTTCGACTCTTTGACTATGAGTCTTGCTGCTTCCTAGTCCACCTCAACTAAAGACGGCCCGAGAATTCTCCCTTTAGTGTTATCTTATCTTAAATATTCTAAGACAAATTTTGACCCATCCAATAATATTTGCATATATCACGATAATATGTAAATTAAATGATTGGACAATCTTGCATTTAGTAGCAAAGCCAAACATATATTTGCATATGTTGCGATAATATGTAAACCAAATGAATTAACATATTCTTGGACGTAACGGCAAATCCACACAAATCTTGTGTTAGTTTTTTTTTTTAAAAAAGAATCAAATTAGGGTGTTTACACAAATCATTGACTTGCAAAGAGGACAACTTAGAGTTTGACATTCCAAACTTTGTACTCTTTTCGTTTTAATTAAATGGTACATTTTTTTTATTAGTCCGTTTTAAAAATAATGATATATTTTTATATTTGGAACAATTTAACTTTAGACTTTTTATTTACCCACTTTACTTTTAATGAGAAGGTTTTTTAGCCATACAAATGGTATGGTTTCACAAAACTTTTGTCCCTTAAGCTTTTAGGACCACATATTTTAAAAATCTTTTTTTTTAAATTTTATATCAAATCAAACTATATCATCTAAATTGAAACAGAGAAAGTACGTAATTACAGTGGAGTATCTACTAATCTTTGTCCTATCCAAATCCCAAAAAAGGGCTCAGGAATTCATTGGATTTTGAGTTTGTATATATAGAATTAAGGGGCCTCATATATTAAGTGTGAGGGATTGATTTGTTTGGATGTGTTTTTTTAGGTTAATTATAGGGAAAATGTATGAGTAACTCTGAACTTGAGTCGGGTTTTCAGTTATACACTCAACCTTTGATGGTCGTATTAATTCTTCCTTGGATTATTTTGAAATGAAAGCCATTATGTTGTGTATGTTTTATTAGAACGAACTTTTTTTTTTCTAATGTTTTTTCTCTTTTTTAGTTCCTTTCTTCTTTGTCCTTTTCTTTTTTCTCTCTTTCTTACTTTTCCCAGTACAGTCATCTTGTCCCTCTATTTTGGGGTTGTAGGGCAACTTTCATCACCTAACATGAAACATCGTCGGAAATTAATCATCAACACAACAAACTCATATCTATTTCAAAACGCGTGTTTTTCCCATTTCACTTATTTTTACCCCATTTAACACATATTTCTCCTTATATTTGCCTGAAAGTTGTTATTTATCAGCAGAGATAAGATGTAGAAGCTTAAATTAAATGTGTGTAGATGGCATGATAGTGCTTATCTTATGTGTCAACTTAGTTGTGATTTTCGGCATAATTGATGTATTTTCTTGTAACAAAATATAGTTAAATATTCCTATCCATGAAATTAACCTTATCTTCTTCCGTGCAACAAATCGAATTTGTAGTACTCCTAAAATCTATAAATATTTCAACACATGCTAAATATAAAATTTAATTTTTTTTATCTTGCCTTGAATACAAAAAATTATATTTTTATTGCGGATTTAAATACTTCTATTACGAATTTAAACCCTTGTGATTGACTTTAAGTTACTTCTCTATTTATAAATAATTGAATATACAATTAAAGGAATATTAATAATTTTAATACTATTAATTATTAACAATGGGTATAATTACATACTAGTTAAGTCAAAACCAAAAAAAAAAAAAAAAAAACAAGAAAACAAAAAAGGAGTCATGTGACTAAAGCCCATAAAGTGTGTAGTGAAAGGAAAAAGACCTAATGCCTTAGACAAAACAGAATGCAAGTTCTGTTTATCAGAGCAAAAGGCTTAAAGCCTTACACGAAACAGAGACAGCCATGAAATTACTCACGCATGGAAAGTTTTAGGATTCTTTACAAATCACTAATTCTTAAACTCAGGTATATAAAATTCCCACCCTATCGTCAATTATCCTACGGTAGTAGTAGGTAAGAATTGAATAGTTAATTTTCTTCTTTCTCTGTATCAACATTAAATTTCATGTTTAGGTGTGAAACTTTGGAATTAATTAAAATTCACTGGTTGTTGTAGAATTGATTGTTTGACGCGTATAAATTGGATTGGGACCTACGTATTGGCTCGAGAAGTTTTGAGGTGAGTTGATATAACCCTTTACTAAAATGGTTTAACTCACAAAAGCACGCATACAAGGTGTTTGATGAATTTCTTAAAAGAATTAATATGTACTTAATTGGAACGAGTGAGTACCTATTAAGATGACTTATTTTGATATATGTGCCTAATTTTCAGATTTTTTTCTTATCATTCTTATATGCTATTTTCATGTTGAAAATCCATGAAGAAGCAAGAATTTTTAGAAATACTTTTGATGTTTATTTCATGCTTATGCCATGGTTTATATTTAAGGATACCGGTATGAGTATGTATAGGATGTTCCAAAAACGATTTAGACTTGAATGGTCAAGAAAGTTGAGAAGTTGATTTAGATCCTAGCAAGATCACACAGAACAATTTATTATTAAAGTAATTTTTTTGGGAGTATCCTTTATTTTGAGAAGGGATCATCGTCCAGGCTGGGGGTCCTTATCAAGGCGTTGACTTCCTGAAACTACTTGTGCCAAAGTAGGGAGCACACGAGCCGAGGGTCTCGTTGCTGAGAATTTGCTTAGCTAGGCTAAGGTATGATACATGAGCGCTGAGAACGATGAAGCGAGTGGCACCCCGTGATTAGGCCTATTCGATCAGGTTGAGATTGAACCCGTGCCAATCACACAGTGATTAAGATAGAAATAAGTCAGGATAGTTGGAATTCCCAAAGCATAAAGTGAAGTATTTTTTTTAGATAAGAAAGAAAAAGAAAATAATTCACTCATAAACTACTGTTATGCAATTATTTTAAAATTGTTCTTAGAAGCTTTATGTTTTTCATGCCTTTAGAATCTTTGCTTGTAATGTATATTTTATTAAAGTTCTATCCCCTGTCGTTGAGACTCACTGAGTACAATGGATAGTACTGACGTTCTCTTTTGGGAACCTACGTTGGTTTGCGGTACACTGTAGGAACTGATTTTGCAGGCGAGCAGGCTACTGGTTAGGACTTCTCACTCTTCTAGTGCTATTGGTGAGCTCCGCTTTTGTTCGTGGAGTATTCTTTGGAGTCATCTTTATTTACTTTTTTTTCTTGTTTACTTGGGGAACTGGCCAGGCAATCTCATGTCCTGAGCAATGCGTCAGTTTATCAGTAGAGGCTTCACAGACACAGTCGGTGAGTTAAGATTCGCATATTTTTGATAATAACTTAGCAATATTTCAGTAGTTACTACGAACAAAGTTTGGGAGTTGGTTATTTTAGATATTCAAATTAATTAAATTTATTTGGTTAAAGTATTGCCTTGTTGCATAAAGTTTGAAGTTATAATAGATTTGAGAAGCACAAATGGTTCGCTCGGTCAAGTTTAGTGATCGAGTGCCGGTCACGACTTGTTCAAAAAATGGGTCGTGGCAAAATCAATCGGGTTTTGCCCACTAAGATCCTGTCTTTTCATTGTTCTTTTTCAAAAAAATGGATAATAACCACTTTTACCTCTTTTTAGTCTGCTAATCAACATTGAGCCACTATTATTAAATTATTCAAATTTTAGCTGCTTTTTACGAAAATACTAAAATTTGGACAAAAATATTTTTTGGCGAAAACACAAAAAAACTGCAAGAATTTACTGGAGTTTGAACCGTCATGATTCACATTTCATGAAAATTCATGTATTTTAAACTCTACGAAAAATTCATAAAGTTTGAACCTTTATCAATTCGAGAAGGAGACAGTTTCAAATTCTAGAAGAGTTTTATGAATGTTTACTTGTATAAATTCAAACACCATAGCACTGTCTTAAAGTTTCACTTTATAAGTTTTTATAACGTGGTAATTTTATTTTATAGGTGGTACCTAAGAAACTAATGGGATAAGTTCATGGGTAGTACCTATATAAAAGTGATCATACTCCGAAAAAGTGAAACTCTACGGTTCGAAAAGTGAAATAAAAGTAAAACTTAAATATTCATGCTCCATCCGCATACTATGTTAGAGTTTCATATATAAGAGTTTTGCATTTCAGTTTAATATGTTAGAGTTTCAGACTTAAATATTTCGAACTCCAAGATAATGTGCTTATGTTCGAAAAAAAGCAAAGATAATAAAGAAGTGGGTCTTGTCGCTGTGAAATAAAGAAGATAAGGGCAAAAAGTCTTTGTAAATGAAAACTGGCTATGGCTATTTTTCATTTACATTTCAAATAGTAATTGGATATAAAAAAAGTCGGATCAGAAGACGGCCAGCCACACCATTTTTCTCTTTGTAACTGAGAGGCCTTTTAGACCCAGGTCTAAAGATTATTTTTGAGCAAACTGAAAATCTTATGAGAAAATGTCAGATGATAATTTAAAATAGTCCTCCATCTATTTTAGTTTATATGACATATTAATTTCATTTATCGAGAGTTAATTTGACTAATCATTGAAGCTAAATTAGACTAGCTTAACTTAGTATTTGATAAGTTATGCGTCTTTTATTTTGATGATTTGACAAACTTCATGAGAGAACCAGATAAGGAGCCTGATAAAATTAGTTCCCTTGCGTTCAGAGTAACTAGTCAGATGTCTGGTTCAATTCTCAATTAAATCAGATAAGAGAACAGCAGAGGGAACAGATAGGGATCAGTTCCCCTGGTCGTCGTGCAGTCAACTTTACAACTGTAAAGCTGATGCACTGTACCGTCTGGCAACAGTACAACAACACAGCTGTAACTTGCTAAGACTAAACTAAAGGATACTTTATTGCATCATCTTTGATGACATTACACACACATATTATCAACATGAGGTAAGGGATTTCATCTCTCTAACACTTGCAAATCAAAAGATAATATTCTCTCAAGTGTTATCCACCACCTCTCTCAAGAACAAAGTTGTTGCAACCTCAAGGACCAGATCTAAAGATTGAAGATATCTTAAGTCCTTAGGTTTGTTGAGTCTTTGTTATTTTGTTCTTCATTTGTAATCCTACACTATTTTCAAGAAGTGTCCTTGTAGGACATATTTAAACCATTATTTGGTTTAGTTTCTTGACTAGAGCTAGTCATGGTTTGTTGCTTTGTGATAGAGTTATTGCAAAGGGCTTACAATAGAGTTATTGTAAGGGGTAAGGGATTAAGAGTTTAATTTCTAAATTGCAATAGGTTGTAATATGAAGTTTGCTCGGTTTAGTGGAGTTGAAATCCTACTAGGGTAGGCCGTGGTTTTAAATCCCTTGAGCAAGGAGTTTTCCACGTAAATATCACGTGTTTTTTATTTACTGCCAATTTACTATGGGAACAGATAGAGAACCTAATTTCCTATATTGTTTGGTTTTACAGTCTATTGCTTACTGTGTGAACTAATAGAGAACCTGGTTCTCTATATATTTTGGTGGACTCTTAGTTTCTATCAATTGGTATCAAAGCAGGTTTTTTCTAAAAGGTTAACACCTAGAAAGGATACTCATCATGGCTGCTCCACCAAACTTCGAGGAAGGACAATCAACCTATAGACCCCTAAGATTCAACGGTCAATACTATGGTTGGTGGAAAACAAGAATGCATGACTTCATTATGGCTGAAGACTCCGAGCTTTAGGCCGTGATTTGTGATGGTCCCTTTGACCCTATGAAGGTTGTTAAAGAGGGAACAAGGACTGTTCAAAGACAAGAAAAGAATACAATGGTGCTGACCGAAAAGCTATTGAGAAGAACTTCAAGGTGAAGAAGATTCTTGTGTGTGGTACTGGACCAAACAAGTATAATCATATCTCGGCATGTGAATCTGCCAAGGAAATCTGGGAAGCTCTTCAACAGCTCACGAAGGGACTACTCAGGTAAAGCAGTCCAAAATACATATGCTTACAACTGAGTATGAACTCTTTAAAATGAAAGAGGATGAGTCCATTCAAGAGATGCATACCCGTTTCACCTCCATAATCAATGAGCTTCATTCACTTGGTGAAATCATTCCAACCAACAAGCTGGCCCAAAAGATACTCAGTGTTCTATCAGGTTCCTGAGAGAGCAAGGTTAATGTTGTCACTAAAGCCAAAGACCTGCAGAAGCTGACTATTGACGAGCTTATTGGAAATTTCAAAACTTATGAGATGAAGAGAAAGAAGGATCTTGAAAGAAGAGACCCCAGGAAGGAGAAGAACCTGGTTCTCAAGGATGCCAACAAGGATTCAAGTAGTGATGAATCCAACATGGAGTATCTCACTCGAAGATTCCAAAAGATGATTAGAAAAAATGGTGGGATTCCAAAGAAAGGAAGTTACAGCAAGAATTTCAAAGAAAATGATTGTTGTCATAAGTATGGAAAGTCTGGACACTTTATTAAAGATTGTCCTCTTCATAAGCATAATCATTACAAAACCAACACTGATAAGGCGGCTAAGAGGAACCAGGTCCCTGACAGGAAGTTCAAAAAAAGAGACGCAGCTCACAACATGGTGAAGCGAGATTTGGCTGACTGGGGAGATTCCTCCAGTGAATCTGAAGGTGAAGATGACCAAGGAGATACATCTACGATGGTTGCTGAAAATGGATCTTCAAAATATGAGTCAATCTTTGTACTCATGGCCAAAATCTGATGATGATGAGGACAAGGAGGAAGATGCGGTAAGTTTTCTTAATGTTCAAAGAAATCTAAAAACTTAATCTAAGAAAAAATTGATGTCCTTAGAAAATGTGTTGATTGATGCCTATCATAGCCTCATTAATGAGAAAAATGCTTTAATAGAAAAAATTGGTGACATAGAACAAGAGAGGTATGATATGGTAGTTTCCATTGTAGACTTGAAAGAACAAGTGTAAGAAGTAACTGAAGAAAATAACTTGTTGAAAAAACAAATGAAAAAATGGATAGACAACAGTAAGGGTAAAGAAGTGGCTAGTGAGGCTCAACTTAAGCTTGAGAGTGAGCATAAGAAAGTTAAAACAAGTCTTGTTGCTGAGCTTGAAAAGAATAGACAACTTCAGGAGGATTTTAAAAGGGTTAAAAATGATCTTGATAAGTCACTTAAATGTACCTGGTCCTCTGATGTAATAACGTCTATGTACAAGAGTAATGGTGGAAACAAGCAAGGAATCCGGTTCCAAAAGGCTAAAACCTCCTATAATTCCCATAGCAAGTATGTAACTGTGGCTGATAATTGGTTGTGTACTCACTATGGTCAAACAGGTCATTACAAGGACTCTTGTAAAACTAAAATTCAGTCTTTGCAGAAAAACAGAGTTTTGTTTGAAAAGAGGCCTACTGTTGAGGAACCTAGTTCCATGAAAAGAAAATATGTGCTACCTGCATGGGCAGAAAGAAATTTGATCCGCCCGTTCTATCATTATAAGGGACCCAAGCTGACTTGGGTTCCTAAGTCTAATCAGTCATTTCGTGTGCATGCTAGAGTGAGAGGTAGCAGTCAAAAAAATAGTATATGGATAGTGGCTGCTCTAAGCATATGACTGGAAGAATGGATGATTTCCTCTAACTCTAGGCTTTCCAAGGTAAGAGTGTGTCCTTTTGAAACGGCGAGAAGGGCTATATTCTTAGTGTTGGCAAAAGTCACAAAACAGTCTCCCATGCAGTTGGAAATGTATGTACCATGTGAGTGGCTTGAAATAGAGCTTGTTGAGTGTGTCTCAAATCTGTAATAAGGGAAAATGAAGTGAAGTTCTTGTCCAAATCTTGCACTGTCACCAATCTCTAAACTGGTAAAGTGGTGTTGATAGCCAAAAGGTTCAAAAACATCTATGTTGCAGACCTTGATTCACTGAATGAGTTATCTAACATGCCTATGTTCCATTGATGATGATGCGATTTAAGGCGCAGACGACTGGGGCATGCGAGTTTTTATTTGCTGAATAAGTTGGTTATGGAGGACCTAGTTCATGGGCTGAACCATTCAACACTGCTTGCTACTTGATTAACAAATGCATGATCAGGTCCCTTCTTGAGAAGTCTCTCTATGAATTGCTCAATAGGAGAAAACCCAAGCTGACTTACCAGAGAGTCTTTGGATGCAAAATATTTTGTTCTCAACAATGGTGGCAAATGGTCACATAACAAAGAAGATGAAGATGGAGAATTTACAAATACTCCTGGTGAAACTATAGATATTGCAAATAGAAAGACTAATTTGATGAGTCAAGTCAAGCAAAGAGATTAACGAGATGCAGCAGAATCTCCAAAAGGTGCAGAGGAACCTGGTCCCTCTATCACCTCGACTGAAGCTGAACATAGGGTTGCAGTTGCTGCATTAGGTACTCCTGATGAAGAACAAAGGAGTGGAAGTCATAATTCTGTTGATGTCAATGATGTTTCAATTATGGAGGAACCTGGTCCTTCAAATTCTAGAGTTCAATTATCTAACTAGAAGCAAAAGATTTCACATCCCTTCAAAATGTAATCACACCCTTAGACTCTGGTATTCAACCTAGTTCTAAGGCAAGGAACATGTTTGCCCTCTCAGCCTTCTTGTCTCAAATCGAGCCTAAGAACATCAAAGAAGTATTGAAAAATGCTAACTGGATAGATACTATGTAAGAAGAACTCCATCAATTGAGAGGAACAAAGAGTGGAACCGGGTCCCTAGGCCTTCAGACAAAATAGTGATTGGAACCTGGCCCAAAAGACTTTCACTTGAAGGCTGCCAAGGGAATTTTGAGATATCCTAAGGGAACGCAGGACCTGGTCCTCGTCTATTTTTCAGGAGATACTTTTGACTTCATTGGATATGCTGATGCTAATTATGTTGAATATCTAGTGAATAAAAATAGCACATCTACAACGGCACATTTTCTAGGGTCATGCTTGATCTTATGGGGTACAAAGAAATAAATTATGTGGCTCTTTCTACTGCTGAAGCTGAATACATGGTTGCTGCTTCTTGTTGTGCTCAACTACTACAGATCAAGCAACATCTTGAAGACTTTGGTGCATTTACAACTTGAACCCGGTATAGCACAAGAGGACAAAGCACATTGATGTGCGACATCACTTTTTGAGGGACAATGTTGAAAAGGGTCTGATTTGTATGAAGTTCTGGAAGACGGAGGACTAGATAGAAGACATCTTCACCAAGGGATTGAGCAGGGATACTTTGAAAGAAATCGTCTGGAGTTGGGGTTGATCAAGCTTAACTAAGGACCTGGTCCCTCGATGATTTGCTATGTAAAGAAGGAAAAGGTACAATGCCAAAAGTGTTTTTCTGGTAGTATCTAACTCAATTCTATGCCGTTACAGGTATACACACATAGCAGTTTTAGGAGAAAACAAGTATGAGTGACATTTCTTCTAGGAGTTTTTGCTCAAATTTTCAAAAACCGTTAAGGAACTTGGTTCCTGCGACTCAGGTTAGTAGTCTCTTCAATACTTATATGCCTTTTTAAACTAATAAAATGTCATGTCATTAATTTATTCCTGCCTCTCTCTTAATTTTTGAAGTCCAAAATGTTAAACCTTTCTGAACTGACCCGTTGCCCAAAAAAAAAAACCCCATTTCCTTCTCTCACACCCAACTAAAATCAATTCATTTCTTCAACACCAAATCAACCTTATCTCAAAAAGAATCCTTCTCTCCAAATATGCCAGAAGTGTACCCAACTCTGTCACCTTCCAAAATTCTAACTCCATCTGAATCGAAACCCAAGAAGTCTTTGGTAGATTTTGATGGGACTATAACTGAAATAGAACGGGGTAGATCTAATATTCTAGAGAGTGAGGCTAAAATTGTTGTTGGGTTTGTAGAAGCCTTGAAGGAGGGAGGAATTGACGAATGTGCTGGAAAAGGGGGAAATGAATGAGAGACCTGGTCCCTAAATCCTTCTTAGGATACTAATTCTGATGATGATCTTTTTCTCTTGAGTTCTGTGCTTAAGCGAACCTCCGATCCAATTTCAAGGATTGATGAAAAGTAGGCTCATTGATGATGAAGTGGTGTGACCTGCTGATGTAGTGATTGTGGAAGAGAAAATGAAGTGGAAAAATATTCACTTGTGAGAAAGAATTAAAAAAAAATGAAGAAAAGAAAGTTGGCTGAGAAAGATGCAGCAGATGATAAGGGTGAACAGATTAAGAAGAAGAAGAAGAGGGAGACATGGCTGCTCAGGGAAAGAAAGGATAGTGTGAGTAAGGAACCTGGTTCCTTACAGTAGCAGAAGATGGAATTATCGGGTTTAGAGAGGTAGAAGACTCTGAAGTCTCAAAAAGTGTTGTTAGGCAGAGTGTTGACTCTGATATTGCTGAAAAATAGAGGAACTTCTTGACATTGTTGAGTTCCAAAAATAGAATCACCTCTTTGTTCCTCCAAGTCCCAACGTTTATGAAGAAAAAGTAAAAACTTCTATGTTGTATGTGATACTCTGATGCTATATGTGCATGGGACTGAGTCTGTTCTTGATGAGGAGAAGCTTGGGGAGATTCTTGGTGATCTGATTGATGGTTCAGCCTAAGCCCGGCCAGTGGTCCGGTACTATATCCATGGCTAAAACCGGACCAAATCGGTCCCTACCGGTCCTGTCTTAACGGTTAAAGACCATTCGACCGGACCAGTGCCAGTACCGGTGGCCGGTATACCGGTCCGATCCGGTCCGAACCGGTTTATTCTTGTTTTTTTGAATTTTTTTTAATAAGTAGTTAATAACCATTTGACTCATTTATTAACTTTATAAATAATTGAAAAATATGTTTCAAATCCTATAATTAGAATTAAAGAAGTTATAAATTTTGTAGTAGTGTAGTAGAAGGAAATTATAAGTTTTTGGAAATATAACTTATAATTAGAATTAAAGAAGTTAATATATAATATTCTTACAAAGTTTCAATTAGTTTCAAACTTTATAATTAGATTCAAATTTCAAACCTTGAAATATATTCAAAGTTAGTAAAAATAATAAAATATAAGAACACAAGACAAGAGTTGTGAAATGAACTTTGAGCAATTTTATTAATATGTAATTTGATGTATAAAATTACATTCTTTTAAACATGCTCGCTAGTTTTTTCAATATAGCTGTAGGCTTTTCCTTTGGAACAGGTTGTTGTTGTTCCGCTTCGTCGTCGTCTTCTTCTTGATCTTCTTCATCTTCCGTGTCGTTGGTTTGATTCCCTTCTTCGCTTGTTCCGTCGCTCAATATTTGATCCATGTATGCTCTATCCTTTTTCTGTGAAAGCTCCGGTATTCCAAAGTTTCTTCGCTCTGCTCTGATCCAATGTTTGAACCGGGGCTCTAGTGGGAGGTACGGGAGGAGGCAAGTCGGACTGAACTTCAGGTGGACTAGGCTCAAATTCACGTTGTTCTTCTAAATTAACCCCAGTTTCATAATTAAATTCCGTTTCTACATTTTGTGAATCAAGTGGGTTAAATGAGCTAAAATCATGATAATATTGATGTTCCTCTACGTGTTGATTAGAAGTAGAACTACCAACAATTCCTTTACCCTTATTTCCCGAACGACCACGTGCCCTCCCCACACTACCAGTTTCAATTGAACCTCTTTGAGACATAACTATAATTTATAGCAATAAGCAAATAAAATAACAACCAATAAAAAAAATATATCACAAAAGTTTAATTAAAGAGTAGAGATAGGAACGACCAACCAATATAGCCGATTAGCCATATAATTGAGATGAAGTTGAAACTTGAAGCTTCAATTGATAGCAATTTAGCAACTCCAAGTAAAACTTGATAAATAATAGCCAAAATTGTATAATTTAGATTTGCACAAGTAGCCAATGTAACAAAATAACAATATTGTAGATGATTTTGAGAGAATTAGAGAGAGTTTGATGATTTTTGTGAATAATATGATGAAATAATGGGGTATTTATAAGAAAAAATAGTTAGGGGGGGTTATGGGGGGGGTTATGGGGTGCAAAGAGCCGTTTTTGGCCATTGCCCAACGGCTATTTTATCAATATAGCCGTTGGGCCAACGACTATAAACGAAAGGAAGAAGCTGCCCAGCGATCCCGGTCCGGCCGGTCCGGTTCCGATCCGGTCCGGCCCTAACAGTACCGGTCCTTACCGGTTTTACGCACCTAAGCCGTTTCGGAGTCGGACCAAACCCCCCCTCGCGTATTCGGTCCGGTTCTAACCGATCCGGACCGGTCCGGGCCGGTTTTCGGTCCCAAACTAGTCCGGTCCGGTTAGAACCGGACCGTTAGCCACCCCTAGTTCAGCCTGCTCAGATAGGTAGAGAACCAGGTCTCTGTAAACCCTTGGCAAAATAGAATTCTAAGTTGAAGGGTGAGAATGAAAGATTGAGAAAACATGTGGAGGACTTGAGAGAGCAGATGATCATTGATCAAAGGATTGTGAATGAATGAATGGACAGGCTCATCAAGGCCTTAGCCCCTTACTTTTCTTCCTGCCCAGTAATCCATGTCTTTCACTCCTTCAAAATTCCCTCGAATTCCTATCTTCTTTTGATCCATATATTTTATAACATTGGTACTTTAGTTATTTAAATTGTCATATTTTATTGTTGAAACTACTTTGCTTTTGTTATAATTACTCTACTATGGGCAATCACTCTATTTTGTACAATGACATTCACTTATTATTCTTGTTATCTTTTATGTTGTGTTGCCCAAGTGGCATGAGTTAATGTTGTTGAACTTCTTTTTGGTTGGGCTTCTTCTATGATAGCTTTGCTTCGCAGAGCACGTTGCTAATAACATGTTGATTATAGGTCTGATGGGTAGTGGAACATGTAGGGAATCTGGTTCTCAAAGGGAACATCAATTTGGGTTTGTCATCATCAAAAAGAGAGAAATTTCTCTAAGTTACATTGTTTCATGTTTTGATGATTTTCCAAACGTTCTCAAGGAACTAGGTACGGATCAGATGTGATCAGTACATATAAGGAATCTAATTCTCAAGGTGAATATCAATTCTGGATTTGTCATAATCAAAACTGGAGAAATTGATAAGTTATGCTATTTTGTGTTTTGATGATTTGCCAAACAGTCTCGAGGAACTAGTTGTGATCAGTCTTAGGTTTGGTTCTCAGGGGGAATATGGCTGATTCATAGGGGGAACAATGTGGAGATCTGGTTCTCAGGGGGAATATCAATTCTAAGTTTGTCATCATCAAAAAGGGGAAAATTGATAAGTTATGCGTCTTTTGTTTTGATGATTTGACAAACATCATGAGAGAACCAAATAAGGTGCCTGATACAATTAGTTCCCTTGCGTTCAAAGTAACTAGTCGGATGTCTGGTTCAATTCTCAATGAAATTAGATAAGGGAACATCAAAGGGAATAGATAGGGATCAGTTCGCCTGGTCGTCGTGTAGTCAACTCTACAGCTATAAAAGCTGCTGCACTGTACCGTCTTGCAAGCTGTTGCACTGTACCGTCTGGTAGCAGTACAGCAACGCAGCTGTAGCTTGCTAAGACCAAACTAAATGACACTTTATTGCATTATCCTTGATGACATCACACACACATATTATCAACATGAGGCAAGGAATTTCATCTCTCTAACACTTGCAAATCAAAAGATATTATTCTCTCAAGTGCTAGCCATCACCTCTCTCAAGAACAAAGTTGTTGCAACCTCAAGGACCAAATCCAAATGTTGAAGATATCTTAAGTCTTTAAGTTTGTTGAGTTTTTGTTATTTTGTTCTTCATTTGTAATCCTACATTATTTTCAAGAAATGTCTTTGTAGGACAGATTTATACCACTGTTTGGTTTAGTTTCTTGACTAGAGTTAGTCAAGGTTTGTTGTTTTGTGATAGAGTTATTGCAAAGGGCTTACAATAGAGTTGTTGTAGGAGGTGAGGAATTAAGAGTTTAATTCCTAGACTGCAATAGGTTGTAATTTGAAGTTTGCTCGGTTTAGTGGAGCTGAAATCCTACTAGAGTAGGTCGTGGCTTTAAATCCCTTGAGCAAGGAGTTTCCACTTAAATATCACGTGTTTTTTACTTACTGTCGATTTACTGCGGGAACAGATAGAGAACCTGATTCCCTATACCGTTTGGTTTTATAGTCTATTGTTTACTGTGAGAACTGATAGAAAACCTGGTACTCTATACAGTTTAGTGGACTCTTAGTTTCTATCAGTATTTTAAAATTAAAAAAAAAAAATTGAATAGTCAAAAACTATACGAGAAAGGCTTAAGTCATAATTCTTCTCAAGTCAATATCATTAAAAAATACATTTCAAAATATTGGTCAAACTGAATACAATTTGAATTTCGAGAAACAAAATATATTACATAAATTGAAATAGAGGGAATATAATTTATTGCAAACGTTAGATCACAATCTAATGTTTTATGAGCAAACTAAAAATTATAGAAGCAAACATTAAACTCGAGTCTAATTGTCCGGAAAAGACAAATTTTCAATTTTTAAAAATAGGACTAACATCTAAATCATGCCTAATAAAGGGACATTTGCATAAATGAGCCGAATTTACTTGGTTCAACTTTTCTTTTTCATTATGCCTAAACTAAATTTTGACAGGGCCTTGACATATTAGATTGAGCTATAACATTGACGACGTTGGAAATATTATCATTCCGCTAAAAGGAAGGAGGAGCGTGAGCATGATGTTATATCAGAACTTAACCTCCGTTTTGTACCCAATATTTAACCTTTAAAATCAAAATCGGAGCGTCAATGCGAGCCGTTTTATATCCAACGGCCAGGATGGAGCGGACAATCCAACGTTTAACTTCCCTGTCCCAACGGTCAAAAACTTGAAAATACAAAAACCTGAAAGAATTTTCCCTTACTCAGAACCAACTTTCTCATCTCCCTCTCTCCCTCTACATCAAGAACTCTCCAAGATTCTTATTTTTTTTACTTCTTCTGCGTAAGTTCTTGAAACCCAGTTGAGAAAAATGAGTGTTTTACAATACCCAGAAGGTATTAATCCAGCAGATGTTCAGATATGGAACAATGCAGCATTTGATAATGGAGATTCTGAAGATTTATCTTCATTGAAACGTTCTTGGTCCCCTCTGAAACCCCATTTGTTAAGGTCGTCGGATTCCTTTGAATCTGATTTCTCAAGTAAGGAAAATCAAACTCCTTTATTTGAGAATTCATCTGTTAATCTCCTATCCCCGTTGCCCATAAAACCACTTAACCCAAATGGGGCTCTGGAAAATTCAAAACTGAAGCCGAATAAGCTCATTTCCAAACAGAGTTTTGATGATATGGCGGCTAGAAAGAGTGGAAAGGAAAATGATTTCCGCGATGAGAAGAAAATAGACGAGGAAATTAAAGAAATTGAGATGGAGATTAGTAGGTTGAGTTCAAGATTAGAGGCTTTGAGAATTGAAAAGGCTGAGAAAACTGTTGGTAAGACTGTTGAAAAGCGAGGAAGGGTTGTGGCAGCAAAGTTTATGGAGCCAAAACAAAGTGTTATTAAGATTGAAGAACGTATATCAATGAGTGCAAGAACTAAGGTGGAGCAGAGAAGGGGTCTTAGTTTAGGACCATCTGAGATTTTTACTGGAACGCGGCGAGGGTTGAGTATGGGGCCATCAGATATTCTAGCAGGGACAACAAAGGCACGGCAATTGGGAAAGCAAGAGATGATTATTACACCTATTCAGCCAATACAAAACAGGCGAAAGTCGTGTTTTTGGAAGCTTCAAGAGATTGAAGAAGAGGGAAAAAGTTCAAGCCTTAGTCCTAAATCAAGAAAAACTGCTGCAAGAACAATGGTTACAACAAGGCAGGCAGTTACTACAATTGCATCAAAGAAGAATTTGAAAAAAGATGATGGATTTTTGAGTGCAGTTCAGCCAAAGAAGTTGTTTAAAGATCTCGAAAAGTCTGCTGCTGCTAATAAGAAGCCCCAGAGGCCGGGGAGGGTTGTGGCTAGTAGGTATAATCAAAGTACAATTCAGTCATCAGTAGTGAGAAAGAGGTCTTTACCTGAGAACGATAAGGATGAGAGTAAGAGAAATGATAAGAAACGGTCGTTATCTGTAGGGAAAGCGCGTGTGTCTCAAACTGAGAGCAAGAATTTGGGTACTGAAAGTAGGGTGAAAAAGAGATGGGAAATTCCTAATGAGATTGTAGTTCATGGAAGCACAGAGAGTGAGAAATCTCCACTAAGCATTATTGTGAAGCCCGATTTGCTTCCGCGAATTAGGATTGCTCGGTGTGTGAATGAGACTCCTAGGGATTCTGGACCTGCTAAAAGAATGATAGAGTTGATAGGCAAGAAATCGTTTTTCAGTAGTGATGAAGATAAGGAGCCATCTGTCTGTCAAGTTCTAAGTTTTGCAGAGGAAGATGCTGAAGAGGAATAATGTGTAATAAAGGGAGCTGCTAACTCTTTTCATGCTCTTTCAGTTTTCAATCCTGCCTTTTAATTTTTGTTCATTCTTGCCTTTTAATTGAATGGGGAAGCATTCTTTTGCTTCCTCAAACTGGTATTCTAGCTTCTGAATTACATTGTATGGTACAATATGAATAAGGTTTTGTCTTGCAGTATGTGGCCAAGTTATTTTTTTTTACTAAGGAGAAGGCTGGATATTTCTATTGCTTATCGTTATATGTCGTGTCAGCTGCATTTCATTACTGAGAATCTATAACGGAAGAAACTTACTTCTGTGCTTCATAATTATCTTTTGATTATAATATGAGATCTCATGCTTGAGGGAGTTAATGGATTTTAAGATTTCTAGTTCATTTGTATGAGGATTCCAGGTTCATAGAATATGACTTATTTTTAGAATTAGAATTTGATAGTGACGTCTATCGTAAACAGCCTCTCTACCCACATAAGGTATGCGTACACATTACTCTCCCCAGACCCCACTTGTAGGATTACACAAGGTTTTTTGTTGTTGTTGTTGTAGAATTTGACAGCAGCTTCCCCTTTTGTTGGATATGTTAAGAGTGTGTACTGAGGACACTTTTAAATCATTAAGTATCCAAACAGTCTACTCAACCTCAATTCAAGGTTTTCCGGTACCAGCTTCTTCTCCGAATAGAGGACATCACTGGCTATGATGCCAGTTACACAATTGAACACAAGAAACGGGTCATGGGAAGACACCGCTGTCCCCTTGTTGGAGAACAAGCCTTTTTGTATTCTCAAATTTTATGTCCTAAAATATCATATGATATATCTAAAGCTATCAAGTTATTAAGTTGAGAAAATGACTCTAACGGGAAGTTGCATTTTCCACCTCTAAAGAAGTTGCTAACCTTTTTATCCTACTAAGAAAGCATCTTAGTGACTTCTTCTTCCCTCGTTACTTTCTTTTCTAATCAGCTCATACATCCTTGTGTAACTAATGCCACCTTTACACTTTATCCCAGCTTCTTAAGGTATAGGGGCTGAAGTTAATATAGCTCGAGTGTCAATGTTCTTACCAAGACTAGATTTGTCTTTCCTTCCCCTTGGAGACTTCCCTATTTATTGGTGGTGGTTTCATCGATATAAGGTCTTTTTATTCTCTTATCTGTTTTGGTATGTAATGTTGTGACTTCATTGATAAAAGATTTTCTGCTATGTTTTTTGGTATGCTATATAAACAATTGAGATAGCATTCTTGAAAAGCTCACTGAGCAATTCAAGAATATCTTATAGTCTAACCGTTCATCTTATAATTGATTTTAGCTTTGCGCACTTTTCTATTTTCACTGCTCCTTTTATTTTTCAAGTTCAAATTTTATTTGCCTCAGCAGGTGTAATTTTACTCTCCCTAGCATCTTTATGCTGCCCAGTCTGCATAGATATCTTGACAGATCTCATGCATTTCTTTTGAGAACTGTAAATAGGCACATGTCTTTTACATTCCTCGCAAGTAGAATGCTAGTCATGTCTTTGTAATACATTCGTGATAATCTTTCATTTCCATCACTAGAAGCTTGCTTTGACCTGGAATATTAGAAGATGATGACTCTGTTCACATATGTGGTCTCTTTTCAAGGGACAAACTTCCACAGTTACTATAATTTAAGGATGACAGTCATATTAATATAGTTCAACTTCTTTCATTTACCTGTTAAACTACTGAACTCAGTGTTGCATTGCGCTTACAGTATATTAAAAGTTCTTTTAGCACTACAATCTTCTTATACTCTCATCAAGTGTTGTCTTTCTCATCAGTTTGGCTTATAATGTCATTTGTTGCACACTTAGATGCTTGTCTTCTCTAAATTGTATGAAGAATATTGAATCTCCATACGCTTCTCACTCTTTACTAAATTTAATTTTTGCCTCTTATTCTGTTTTTGGATCTAATATTGAGTTCAACAATGCCTCAGTAGCTATTAAACATCGGTTTCTCTTTTTACTCCTCATTGATGAGGCAATGAAAATTTTGAAAGTTCTTGAATCTTTCTGGAAACTCATTTATGTGTAGGAATTCCACATGCTAAGATCCATGATCAAGCAAGAGCTTTTGATCCTATATTTTGTGCTTGAACAATCTAAATGGAAGCTATGTAACTCAGCACCCTTATACACGCATATCTAATTTTCTGAGACATTATATGGCTCAACAAACTTCTTTACTTGTAATATAATTTTTTGAGATTCACACATCTTTAATCCAGGCTTATGAGTGGTCCACATATAATGAATATAAACTTATGATAGTGAGAACAAAACTTATCAAAGGTTATTTTTTTGGGTAGAGGCCATGCGAACACAGCCCATGCTGCCACAAATTATGACGTAAGCTTGGCCACTTGGTCCGACCTGAGCGGGCACCCTTCTAAAGTGCAATAGAAGTCACCAACCTAGGCCATGAGCCTTCTTGACGCCCATTGACCCCATCCAGGCCTTTATTTCTTTGAAGTTTTTGATTTGACGCTCGGATTATTTCACACGAGGCCTTCATTTCCTTAATGTTTCCGTTTAAAATAATTTGAATATTCAACTAAAAATCTTAAAGAAATGAAAATATGGAGAACCGTGTAAACCTTCTTAATATCCTTACATGATATTTATGCTCTCTCTTCTCATTCCCAATTTTTTTGGGACATCGAAAATATTTGCTACAGTTCTATTCTTACAAACTCAGAACTTCAAAGAAATTTAAACTTATTAAAATTTTCAACTACTATTAACCGCCATGACTTATCGTCTAATGGTGCAAGGGAAGCCTTTCACACATCCCCTTTCCTCTCCCCCCTCCACGTCCTGATTCCCGGGGGTAATAGCAAATGTTTAAAAACTATTGATTTAATATAAATCAAAGCAAATCTTAAACTCCGTCACTAAATAATACTATCATATAAAATGGGCAGAGAGGTATTATATAACTCAATCCATCATATCATAAAATGATAATTTATTATTTACTACTACTATTTATTATTGTTATTATTATTTGTTGTCACTATTACTTATCTATATGTTGTTGCTTTTTTAATTTTTGGGTTCGGTTTTTAAAATTTTATTTAACGTATTTCTTGCACCACCCCTGTCTATATATCCCAATAGCTAATATCCCTTATAAGTTTTTAAACAATCAGAGGCAAGACTTGTCGTCCCCAAGAACTCCTGACCCGAAAATGCGACAAGGGTTTTTCTTTGAGCTCTTTTGAGTCTCGACACAGCCTGAGAAAAAAGGGGTTTTAGGCTCAACCCCAAAATCCACCCTCGCTTCTGTACAGACATCGAATCTACAATTCCTCAACCCAATGCTTAAAACCCTAGTTCGGGTTACATAAACCCCTGAAATCTCTGCAGAAAAAAGATGGTAGCAGCTGCTTCGAGTGGCAGAGCAAAGCTGAACACTTTAACTTTCTTATGCCATTCTTGTTTCAATCGATTGAACTACAGTATCTCTGTTGGATTACACTCTGCGAAAGGAATTCGGCCATTCAATACTTTGCATCGGTGTAGAAATTTCTTTCTTAACGTGAGTATTATTCTTTTGGATTTTTAGCTTCTCTATCTCTTAATGCTAGTAAATGCTTATTCTAGGCTTTTACCCTTTGGAAATTCTTCAGTTCGATGCTTCTTGCATTTTCTCTATTAGCTGTTATATATATAGGGATTGTTCTATTTGTGCAAAGTGCGCGAAGAGTGTAATATCATATTAATAACCAGTTAAAAGAAGTGAACTTTGAGACAAGCTGGCCCAACCTTGCCGGTTTTTGACCTTTCATAAGAGATATGATTTATGAAAATCTCATTTTATAAAGGTTGCGGTACATGCTGTTTCTTCTTTTCCTTGATTTTTCCTTTTCTGTTTTCTTGGTGGTGAGCGGTAAATGGGAATGAGTTAAAATGATATTAGCAGGAAATTTGATGTTGAGGCTGCGAAACTTCTTATGCAACAATAAATTGTGAGATTGTAATTTCTAGCTATAGTCCTTGTTAAGGAACAGCTTTGTCTTGTATTGAATGGATAATATATTCTAAACTAGGCTTCATTTCCCTCTTGCATTCCTGTATCTTGGGGCACTTGCTTTTAGCTGTTTCTAATGGTAAACTACATGGTTTTTGTCTTTTAATCTTGTGATTTACTGCTAATTTCTAATACAGAATTGTATTAAATCCATCCCAGTTGGAGCCCTCTTAGATTGGCCAACTTTTTCTCCTAGTATTTTGTTCGTCAGCTACCAATCAATCTCAACCCAAGCATCTCCTGCTGAATTTGTCGATGAAGCGTTGGCAGAAGTCCTTTCGGTTATGGTTAATTCGCAAAGTTCAGGAGAGGAACTCTGTGCTGCTTATGTTAATAAGTTTTGCAATGACAGAAATCTATCAGCAGCCGCTAAGCTATTGCAGACTTTGCATGATAAAAATATCCTCCTTCCCCCCAGTGCATACAATCGCCTTCTGAAAGCTGCAGGCGAGGAAAACGATGTTGACCTTCTATGTCAAAGTTTCAAGGATCTGTTAGTATCTTGCAAATCTCTGAATTCATCTACATATCTTATCTTTGCTCAGGCTTTTATCAAGCAACATGATGTTGCCTGCTTGCTAAGATTTGTCCGGGAGATCTCTGAGTTGATCTTTCCAAGTACTACTACTACTACTACAGTTTTGAATAGGATCATATTTGCCTTTGCCGAATGTGGACAGGTTGATAAGGCCTTGATGATTTTTGATCAGATGAAGAGTTTGAAATACAAACCTGATGTGATTACATATAACACCATTTTGGGAATCTTAGGGCGGTGTGGTAGAATAGATGAAATGCTTAAAGAGTTTGTGGCCATGAAAGAGGATAATCTAATTCCTGATATATTTTCTTATAATACCTTAATTACTGGATTGCGAAAGGTTGGCAGGCTTGAGTCGTGCTTAGTATTTTTCAAGGAGATGTGTGAGAGAGGAATTGAACCAGATTTGCGGACTTATAGTGCTCTGATTGACAGCTTTGGAAGATCTGGTAAAATTGAGGAATCACTAAGACTTTTTAATGAGATGAAGCACCGGGGAATCTGCCCATCAATTCACGTTTACAGATCATTGGTCAGTAATTTAAAGAAGATGGGGAAGTTAGAGTTGGCTGTTGCCTTTTCAAATGAGATGAAGGAATCAATCTCAGATCATCGTGGACCAAACAATATTCAACAGAGAAACAGATAGTTTTGCAGTTCAAAAGAGATAGTGGATACCTGTTGAGTAATGTTTACAAAGAGCATCAATTTGCTCCATGTTCTTGTTGCTGCTATCTTCAACAAGAATGGATCTGTTGTGGTATGTATTTCATAAAATAGAATATGATGTTCATAGTTTATGAGTACTACTATTAGGCGCAACCTCTTGTTTTGAATTCCTGCTATGTGTACTGAAGTTGTAAATTATTTCCTTTTTGTTACAGGCCAAAATTTTGAAGAACAATAACCAATCATCCATAGGCTGGCTCTCCCATTTTTTTGGTGATTGGATCTCTGATTTGACTACACACCTTGTTATCTCTAGTGAGATGGATATTCACAAACTTTTCTAGGTGCTTTCTCTCTTCCGTTGGTTCTTACTATGCCCCTATCCTATCTGAGAGGGAGAAAAATACTTCTAGTTGAAGATTGGTGTTGTAAATATCAAATTAATCTTTTTGGATGTTGTAACCTCATTCATCGCTAGGTCAGTGCAAATTGTAAATGGTGAAAAAGGGATTCTATGCTGCATGAAGCATGAAGCATGAAACATTTTGCAGAAGAAACAGAGATTTATGAAATTGTTTAATGTATCTCATCCTGACCCGTGTATGAAATAATCTCACCTTCTTTGTTGTGTATCTCATTAGTTATCTATATATTGTCATGATTCATTAGTGGCTGAAGCGTGTAGCCATCACTTGATGCAATTTATTTTAGATGGAAATCTTTGAAATGCTTAATTAGGGAAGTGCGAAAACACTTGCAGGCATGTAAAATTTCATTGATATAATAAACGAGTTAATGCGTCTAATAATATGCCCTTACGCCCTTGATAAGTGCCAAAGAGACGAATAGAAAGCTAAAGGATATTGATGAATATTACTTGGAACCAGGAAATCGGTTCAGGAAATATAATACTAACAAAATTTCTCAATTATACTAGCAGAAGCGCTGAATTACAGCAAGTATAAAGAACAACAAATCAAAGTTGTGGTATAGTCGATAAGTTTAATGCTGTTTCAGATTCTGCTAGAATCCCTCCCAAATGTGAAACGCCTTATCCAATCAGATACCACCAACACCCTTGTACGCCAGCTGACTAGCTTGCTGAAATATGAAACCAAGCACATATTACTTTGCAACTCCAAAAGTTAATATTGTTTGGTTTGGTACAAACACTAGGTGCAAGTAAAAGTATTTTTTTTGTAATGTTACAGACTTCTTACCTTGCATATACTGAATACCAGAGCCACTGGGTACTGTGACCTATTGAAACCCAGTCTCCCGGGAGTTGAGCTGCAGTCTGTTCCCCACCCAACGGTGCAAACTGCCCCAAATGCCTATACCTGTAAGAGAGAGGAAAAGAAGGGGTAAATAATCAACAAATATTGAAGCATAAGATAAGGAAAAAGGTAAAGAGTAAACATTAGTGTCAACTCTAACCAAGAGGAGTTCATATGATTTCCTAAAATATGTTTCAGTAATTCCTAAGCATTCTTGCTAGCGTTGATGGTGTTTCATGCCTACCTAAAAGGATGGAAGCGATGGCGGCCCGTTCCTCGGAATCTTAGTGGACCTTCTGGATTAGCTTCACACATTTCCATGCGATTGAAACAGTCAGCAAGGTAACTACCTTGCTGAGCAGCAACCTAGTGTAGAAAATAACAAACCGAAGCATAAGATGAGGAACTATAGAAGCATATACCAAGAGAAAATAATCTATATATATTTACCTGTGCTGTAGCAGGAAGATTTTTCATCTGGGAGTCTACTTCAGCAAGTAGTGACTTGAACTTTTCAATGTTTATTTCAGCATCTTCTTCTGAACTCTTTAGTAAAGCATTAAAGTTACTCAGCCGCCTTTTCTTCAGATAAAGATCCACTTGAGGATACCTCTCACATATGTCCTGGATCACTTCTTTAAAATCTTCTGCTCTCAGGGTACCAGAATTATCCTTGTCTGCCTTGCTAAATATGATTCCAATGTCTTCCTGTAATGTAAATTGAAATTCTAGCTATTAAAAAAAGCCTTAGTTCCTTAACTTGTATAAAGATATTAGTATGAAATTTCATCCACTTTCATTCGGTTGTGTCAGCAAGCTTTTAGGAACCAGAAAAAATGGAAAGGAAAAGAAGTATACTTAACAAACAAACGAAACAAAAACTAGAAGTGTGTGCACATTACATTGTTCAATTCCTTATCTTAATTTTAAGGTTGTACGAAAATGAGGGAGAGCACGGATGGAACTGTGGAGAATATCTAGTATTAGAATATGAGAATCGTTCCAATTTTATAGTTGATCAAGAAGAAGAAGAAAGTTGATAACCAGAATTTGTAATTAGTAGTTCTTGTTTGAGGCTTAGTGAAATATAACACCCTTCCTAGAAGGTGGTTGTAGTCCTAAGTGCTCTTTAGGTGTATTGAAAATTTGGTTGTTAATGGAAATATTCACGGTTATTACCAAAAAAAGATCATTATACATGTTGAAGCTTCTTCAAATTCCAAGAAGCACTATTTGCGTTGACTTTGCAGTTCAAATTTAGTATGAGAAACCAATCTAAAGATTGATGAACTGTACCATGACTTTGCGTTGGTTTATTGTGGCACAATCACCTAGAGCATAAATATCACTGCAACCTTCAACTCGGAGCCATTCATCTGTTGCTAAGACTCGCCTGTTTGTCTGCAAACCATCGACAAACAGAAGTTCACCTTTGAACCAACAAAAATAGATTGGAGGCACTAATCATTTTAAGGACACAAGAAGGTGCTGAAACAAGTAAATATTACTAAGGAATGCAGTAATAATAAAGTGAACATACCTGACCAATTTGTTTCATGAAATCCATAATGACGGGGCGAGTTCCAATACCAGTGGACCAGACACACATTCCATATGGTATGGTAACAGTTTGTCCAGTGCTTCTCTCTTTTGTTGATATTTCACGATCACTTACTTTCACCACCATTGATCCAGTTTTCAGCTGAATACCATCTCGCGCGAATTTTTCCTCAGCAAAAGCTGTAATTCTTTTGTCAAACCTGAAAAATGATAGTTTGAAGTAACGAAAACCTTCTTATCACAGATCCTCGTACAAGCTACAATGTAGTAGGTGGAGAATGTTATTTACATGTTAAGTATATGATCCCCAGCCTCAAGGAGTGTTATCCTCGTGTACTGTTTAAGAGCAGGATACAACTTCGCGAGATCCTCTTTCACAAAATCATGAAGCTCTGCAGCAAACTCCACGCCGGCTGGACCACCTCCAACAACCACAAAGTGAAGAATTCTCCTTCTCTCCTCTTCACTTATGCTGGGAATGCTTGCCCTTTCAAAACAATCTATTACATTCCTACGAATTCTCTGAGCATCTTCTACTTCCTGCATACAAATATCATTCCTCGCTCTTCAAGTAACTATATAAGGTAGTAGCAGAAGACTCAAATGCGGCTATACTTCAATTAATTTACTCTTTAATTCAGTAAAGACAGTTGCTTAGTAAAGCTACCTTCAGAAAGTGTGCATTCTCTACAACACCAGGGGTGTTGAAAGTATTTGCCCGAGCTCCCATAGCAATCACCAGATAATCATAATCTACGGTAAACTCTTCTGTGCCACCTCCCAAATGACTTTGTTGGGTTGTTTTACAGTGAACTTTCTTGTTTACTGTGTCAATCTTGTAACACTCAGCTTCCTTGAAATCAGCATCAAACTTTTTCTGTACAGAGATACAAGCTTATTATTACAAATAGTGGTGGCAAAATAGTTAAAAGAAAACAATTAACCACCCATGTTATTCACTAAAAATGGGTTGGATAATGAACTTTTTAAAAACGGATCAAATATGGATAAGAACCATATTATCCATTTAGAAAATAGATTACCGATGGATTACTAGTGGTTTTAACTTTTACATTTGTAAAATCTCAAATTAGGGGTTCCTCAAGTTTGGAAGAGTTAAGAACTCTCCTAAAAGTGATCATATTCATGAAGTCATGGGTAATATGATTACCCATATTATCCGCCGGCGAACCCGTTTCTTATCCGTATTAAATATGGTGGGGTTGGATAATTTATACGTTTTTATTATCCATTTTCAACCCGTCGCATATTTGACCCGCCCGTTTGCCACCCTTATTACAAATACTTAAAACTCCAAAATTTTAGGGCCCGTTTGGTCATAAAAAAAGTTCACTTTTTTCTGGAAAATTTTTACTTTTTTCCAAAATTAGTGTTTGGCCACGAAAATTTTAATTTTCACTGAAGTTAAATGTTGAAATTTTTCGGAAATTTGAAAAACCCCAAAAAGCTATTTTTCAAAATTTTCACTTCAAATCACTCACAAAAATTCAAAAACACCTCCAAATTATATTCATGTCCAAACACAATTCTAATTTTCAAATACTATTTTCACTCAAAAAAAAATTTTCACTTTTTAATTTCACAAAAATTATGTCCAAACGCCCGCTAAATATGCAACAAAGACATCACTTTGAGTAGGATTTTGCTTGACTCTAAAAAGACGATGGGATGTGTATACCTTTTTGACAATATTACGAATTGGTTCTACAATGCTTCTCGCTTCAACTGTGCCACAGGTAACACTAGGTAACAGAGGAGTGAAGGCAAAATAGTTGCGAGGAGACACGACCTGGACAGAATAGGAAGGGTCTTTCAAATTTTTAAGGAAACTAGTTCCGGCCCAGCCCGTTCCAAGCACTACAACTTTCTTCTTCTTAAGATCGTTTTGACCTGCATCAGCATATGCAGTATGACATACTGCAGCTACTCCTCCACCACTGCAAGTCCAAAGCAAATCAATAAATCAATCAGTCCCATATTAATTAGAGTCAGACACAAGAATCATCTATGTATTCCACTCTATTCGATTGGGTCGTTATTTACCATATGAAAAAATTGCAGGCAAATTTATATAATATGTACCCGGCACAAATATTAAACCAAAAAAAGAAAAAGCAGAAACAAAATCGAAGTCAAACGTTCAAACAATTAAAAAATCGCAAGGTATGACTGATATTGCCGAAAGCAAATAACTGTGAGTGTTTGGAATAGCTAAAATTGTGTTAGCAATTGCGTGCAGGAAATTCAAATTCCTCAACTTTATGTCCATTATGAATGTAAGTTTATCTTTGGAAAAATAGAATTACTAGAATTTAGAATTTTGTTTTCACGTCTGACGTCGCAAGATGCAGAGTCTTACCTACAAATTATTAACTTTAAGTGGAACGACAATACATTGATGACGAGTATAAAAGTGCACATTCAGTTTCAAGCTATCGTAATACACCCACTAATTGTAGTTTTGAAATTATGAATTATCAGGCTAATATAACCATACACATTGTAGAATCAATCAAATTCCTCTATAAGGAACGAGCATGGAAAATGGTTGCAAGAAAATCCAATATATAAATAACAACATTGATGACAACCAGACATAGGAAATGCAGATTAGATATATAAGCTCTCTGACAAGCAAACACTTTAACTTAGACCATAACAAATCTGGAAATACTATATCCATTGGAATTGGTCTGTCAAAAAGCTTACGGACAGGGAGATGTGTAAGTTTTGGATTCGGGTAGTTTTGGCTCAGTTATTTGTTATAAAATCCACTACATATGTACAAATAACAGATTTCAAACCCAAACGGACTGTAGTACCATCTCAAACTTGAACTCATAAAGTTCAAATTCTAAATATGCCCGTGATATTAGACAAAGCACATAACGCAAACTTTTTTATTTTGAAAAGAAAAAACTGAACAAAAAAAAAAGACAAACAAGACGAAATAAAAACGACCAACAAGCAAATGCTAAAATGAGAAAGTAATCATAGATGGTAAAACTAAAACGAGCTGGCTAGAACAGTACTGGTGCTCATGTTAATGAACAGAATTATCAAAGTAAGTATAGAGCTTACATCATCCGAGTTCTAAATAAGAAACATTTAAAAACAGCAAAACAATAACACAACAATAGTGTAATAAAGAAAAATGGTGAATGCAAAAGTTGACAGACCTAACAGTGAAAAGAAGAAGAACTTTAGGGAGATGAGGGTAGTCATTGAAAGCTCTTGAGGCTCTCGCTCTCTGAAAGAAACTGTACCCACTCATTGTGTTACAATACAAACCCTAACGAATGAACTCTCTTTTTCTTTTTTTTTTTACTTCTCTTTCAGTTTATATAAAGATGGAAACTAGGGATGAATTTGCAAACTTTCCATATATGAACGTAGTTGCAGCGCAGCCACTTTTTATTGTTTCTTTTGTTTTTTCATGGGCCTTGTGGCACACACAAAGTAGTGCGAAAGCAGTGGAGCAACTGTCACGTAATAGGCAAATTTTGCATATATTGACTTGTCAAACCTAAAAGCTAGGGAACGTGTCATTATGGGGCAGAGGGATCTGCATCTCCATGTTATTAGGACGACTTTAGACCAACTTTTGATTTTTGGCCCGTACACGGTACACCGTTCGAGTCGGGTCCAGTTTGCGACAAGTGGCTGACAGCTGACTGGGCAAGCAGAATCATACCTGGCAATACACTTTTCCTTTTCTGACGCTATTAGAGAAAATAGCTGGGATGTTCACAAAAATTCAAAAAATCGAACGAAATCAATTAAAAAAATCGATACTTTTTTGTTTGATTTGATTTTGGTTTTGAATTTCAAAAATTGATTAAACGTGATTTGATTTTGAATTTAATAAAAAAATAATCGGAAAAAAATTGAACCACACTAACTATAGACGTAGTCATTTAAATTTTTATTACACCTATATATGTATATTTTTATACAAAGTTTCTAAAAATTTATGGTCCATGTTAATTGTGTGCACTTTTAGTCAAGTTCTTTGCTATTATAATAATCCAATTCTTTGCCTTTACATTCTAGTTTGATTAGTAGTTTTGCTAAGTACAAAAATCTATTTCATGTTAAAAATAATCTATTTTTAGTTGAGTCCTTAAATTTCATCACTATTTGATCCAGTTATCATCAATATATCTTGATAAATGATAGATTTCTCAAAGAGCAATTGATTTGGTGTTACGTTGAAAATGTAGTCGTCGGAATATGTGTTTGGTAGTGTATGTCTCATATTTAAGAAAAAGTCGATGAATAACCAAAAAACCGAAAAAGCAATAAAAAGCGACATAAACCGAATCGATAAAAAATGACTTAATTGGTTTGTTGGTTCCAATATTTGAAAAACCGACTTACTTGGTTTAGTTTCTTTTTAGGGAAAAATTTATCCAAACCGAACTATGAACACCCCTAACTAGAGGAATTTAATACAAATACTCCTATACGATGCAATTCCGATTTCAAGAGTTAAACGATTTTCTCTTGCCATGATTTTTTATAAATATTTTGAATTGTTAATTATTGCAACTTAAGTACTTTTATGTAGTTTCCAAATATGTAAATTTTATTTCAAAAAATTTAAAGATTAATTGTCCCAATCAGAAGCGTAGCCAGGAATCTTGTCGAGGGTATTCAAACTTTAAGGAAGTCAATATTTTTCAATGAATGGGTGCACTGAATTTTTTTAAATCAAACTACGCAATATTTAGCTGAACAATTACCACACTTGTATAGAACTATAATTTTATAAATTAAAACTAATATAAAACGAGACAACAAAAGAATTTTACCAATAAAAGTAAGCATAAAACCAAAGATATGAGAGTCGAGAGCGTCTATAGTATGTAGAGGACTCTTGTTGAAGAAATTTTTGTGGAGCTTGACTTTAAAATTATAAAATTTGCTTAAGAAACAACTTTTAAGATTAATTGTTTGTTTTTACCCAAATTTTAAGTTTTAAGGGTTATTTATTAGGAATTCTTTTGATTGAAAAAGAGTCGAAAAGACCACACAAGGTGGTCTCCGTTTTGTTTTGGCAACCAAAATGAGCAGATACAAATATTTTAGATAAGGATTCAAACCCGTGAATAATACCTCACTTTGAACATCCTAGACCATTGGATTACTTTACTTAACTATGTTAAGGGTATTCAAAATATAATATATAGTCATACCCAATTAACAGCCAAAATTAAGGTGCTTTAAATCTCGATATCCGAACTGCATCACATAAATTGAGGCATAGGAAGTATTTAAATGGCTAAGGTATAATGTACTTATATTTTGAAAATAAAGTCATTGTATAAAGAACTGAAAGATGATCATGTCCACATTTGGTATTACAACGAACTGGAGATCGAGTAGTTTTGAGAAAGCTGTACTGATACGGCTACTTAAGCGATTTACTTAAGCACCAAGATGGTGTGACCAATCAACAGTGAATTTATAGTTTGATGCTATGACAATCGTGAATCCATAATTTTGTACAAGTCGATTGAGCAATGAGACTAAAACTAGATTTTAATACTATCAACTTCAAAGCTAAAAGTATACGTGACAAGTCGTGTTTTCTTACGATGTTTGGATAGAATCTTACGATGTTGTTTTGATATCTTCTTGTACGGTCGTACCAACATTTACAAACTAACAAAAAATGGTTAACTGCTAATTTTGAATTTACAGTCAAATTATGCATACACTGTGAAAATATATAATCCCACAAAAAATCTGATTATTTCATTAACAAATAAGTTGTTATTGACATAAAGCAAAGTTAAAATCTATAATTCTTAGACTATAGATTTTACTTGTATAGTTAATAACAACAACATAACGGTTGGCCTAAGCGAAGTTTGTTTTGATGATTGAAAAAGGAACTCAAGCATGAACTAGGTCCATACATAGTGTATACAGATACGGGCAGATTCAAGCACAAGGCATGCACGTGAAGGAGATAAGCTTAAGTGCTTATAGCTGATATCTCCTGAACAAAAAAGTTGCATAGGTGATAAGGAAAAGGACTCCTTACTTGAAGAGAACTCTATCCTAGATAATGGAGGAGTTACAAGTTGAAGATAACTAGAACTCTTCCTCCAAGGAAGAGTAAAGCATTAGACTTCTAGTTATTTCCTATTCTACTAACTCTATATATTTCAAGATGTTTTCATTTTACAGTTACGCACAAACACTGAAGTTAAACATGAGTGAAGAGCAAAATAGCAAGGCATTTTGCAAGCAATTCTTGTGTGATTCAAGTGTGCGGACCTGAGGCTACATGAACCAGATAGAAGAATCAGTTCCAAGTGTCTGTCTTTTATTCTAGTTTCATTGTAGTAGAACTTTTGAGTTGTGCCTTTCAGCTTTATCTAGAAGCAATTGTACTAGGTACTTTGAGTGAAGTATTTAAGTTAGAGTTAACTTGAAGTTGTCGCCACAGCTAGAGGCTGGTTGCCACAAAAGGTTAGAGGTAATCCTTAGATTTACAAAGAGTTTTGTAAATGCTGTTTTTAGTTCAGTGATTTAGTGAAGTGTTGGGAAAAATCCTACTGGGTAGTAGGTCATGATTTTTTCACCTTTTGAGCCAGGTGTTTTCCACATACAATACTTGTCTTCTTTACTTTCCGTATTTATTATTCCGCAACAGTAGTATAAGGAACACATAGAAGAACCAGGTCCTTCTATAAACTGTGCACGCGAAAATTGGACACCACACAAATCACCCCGCCTCTTTGTGGTATTGAAGTACAAAACATCAATTGTTATCAGAGCGGGTTATCCTTGAAGAGGCTAACACTTTAGGAGAAGATCAAGATGAGTGCACCACCTAGAAACTGGGAAGGACAATCCACTGCTAGGTCACCACTCGTTAATGGCCAATACTACTCTTGGTGGAAGAACAGAATGAGACATCACATTCAAGGAGAGGATTATGAGCTATTGGACATTGTCACTGATGGTTCACTAGCTACATCGAAAAAAAATGCTGAAGGAGTAGATGTGCCAAAGACAAGAGCGGATTGCAATGCTGCGGACTTGAAAAAGTGGAGAAGAATACTAAAGCCAAGAAATGGCTTGTTTGTGGACTTGGTCCAGATGAGTACAGCAGAATCCAAGGTTGTGCCACTGCTAAGCAAATTTGGGACACACTACAGGTGGCTCATGAAGGAACTACTCAAGTGAAGAGATCTAGAGGAACTCTACTGTACCCTGAGTATGAGAACTTTGCTGAAGGATGGAGAAACCATTCAAGAGATGTACACAAGGTTCATTACACTGACAAATGAATTAAAATCTCTTGGAAGGATTATTCTTAAAGAATATAGGGTTGAGAAGATACTTACTATGGTGTTTCCAATCACTTGGGAAAGCAAGATCACTTCCATCCAGGAGTCAAAGAAAATTGCTACACTCCCACTAGAAGAATTGATTGGAAATCTCACTGCCTATGAACTTAGGAGACAAACTATGAAGATGGATGTACCTAAGAAGGAAAGAAGTTTGGCACTCATAATCACTGAAGGTTCTGATATGGAAAATGATGAAATGGCTATGATCACCAAAGATTTCAAGAAGTACCTAAGGAGAGGAAAGGGTTCTTCAAGAAGTGAAAGCAATAGCAAGGCAAAAGCTCCTGAGAAGTAAACTGATGTGGCAGCCTGATCATCACATCAAAAACTGTCCTTTGTGGGAAATTGAATGGAAGAAGGAAAAGAGCTGAACGGAGGAACAGGAAGAAGGAACAGGTTCAACCCGAGCTTGAAACTAAGAACAGGCAACTTTTAAATCTAAAATTAAAACTAGGAACAGGCAAAAAGATAGTTGATCACACACAACTCATTTTAGAAGAAAATGTAGGAAAAATGAAAGATGAGTTGTACAAGAGAGATGAATAGATAAGAATTCTAAAGGAGGATCTAAGCAAGTTCAAGCATGAGCTAGACAGAACCTGTAAATGGAACAACTCCACCGATGCATTTTTATAGCTACAAGAACGCCATAGTAGCATCAGAAGAGGATTTGGCTTTGGGAATCCTACACTTCCTGAGAACAAGATTTGCACACACTGTGGTAACACTAGTCACTATAAAAATGAATGCAGTGCAAAAGAAAAGGCTAGTCAAAAGAACAAAGATTTTGTTCAAGGCTGCCAAGTTGGGCTAAAAAGAATTTGATTCACCTTTTTGCCTATGGAAACGGACCCAAACTAGTTTAGGTTCCTAAGACTAACCCCTGATTTCCTTTTGCAGGTCCAAGTAAAGAGGATCAGCCAAAGTTGGTACATGGATAGTGGCTGCTCAAAGCATATGACAGGAAGTAAGAACCGGTTTCTTTCACTTGAGGAACTTAAAGGAGGTAATGTCTCCTTTGGAAATATGAAGAAATGTGAGATCATTGGGGTTGGAAAGGTAGGTAAGGCTGATTCTCACTCTATTGAGAATGACTACTTGATAGATGGACTGAAGTACAGTCTAATAAGTGTATCATAATTGTGTGATAGAGGTAACATGGTAGCATTCACCTCTACAAAATACTTTATGATTAATCTTACCACTGACAAGATAGCTTTGTAGGGAAAAAGAGAGAACAATATATATGTTGTGGATCTGTCCACACTTTCAGATAATTAACTCGCTTTCTTGTGTTGGATAATGATCCCCTCATTTGGCATAAAAGACATGGACATGCCAGTCTAAGCCAACTCAACAAACTAGTCTCCAAGGGCTTGGTGATAGGGCTACCTAACACTAAGTTCAAGAAAGATAAAGTTTGTGAGACTTGTGCAAGGGGAAGTAGGTAAGATCCTCTTTCAAAAGCAGAAAAATGGTAAGCACTAACAGAATGATGGAATTGGTCCACACGGATCTTTGTGGTCTAATGAGAACACTGAGCAGATGTGGTAAGAGATATGTTATGGTGCTTGTTCATGATTACTCTAGGTTTACTTGGACATTGTTTTTAACATCTAAAGATGAAGCATTTGACATGTTGACTTCTTTTGTTAGAAAAACTCAGAAACAACTAGGCAGTCAACTTACATCAATTAGGCCTGATCATGGTACTGAATTTGAGAATGCTAAATTTGCTGAATTCCGTGATGAGCATGGCATAAATCATAATTTTTCTGCTCCTAGGACTCCACAAAAAAATGAAGTAGTTGAAAGAAAGAATAGGACATTGGAAGAAATGGCTAGGACTATGCTTCTTTCTAGTAAATTGCCCCATAGTTTCTGGGCAGAAGCTGTGGACACTGCATGCTACATCATAAATAGGTGCATGACTAGATCTTTTGTTGAGAAAACTCCCTATGAGTTACTTAAAGGGAGAAAGCCAAATATAATCCCATCTTTAGGATATTTGGATGCAAGTGCTTTGTGCACAATAATGGTAAGGACTCCCTAGGTAAGTTTGATCCCAGAAGTGATGGGGGAGTATTCTTCACATGGTAAAGCTTATAAAATTTATAACAAAAGAACTATGTGTGTAGAAGAAAGTGTACATGTGATTTTTGACGAAACTAACATTTTTTCTGAGAGGCAAGAACATGATGATGAAGTAATTGGGCTGGTAAGAAACTCAAATGAAACCACAACCCAGACTGAAGCTGCACCAGAGGAAGGAATATGTGATGGAATAGGTCCTTCCACCTAGGGCAACCTGATAGGGGCAACTGAACAAAGAGGAACTTATCCTCAAACCTAGAGGGAACCTGTCCATGAACCTGTTCCTCGCAACAAAACATTGAAGGAAAATCTAGGGGAAACCAGTTGGTTGTGAAACTTTACAAGTATCAAAGTTCTCATCCCATTGAGAATATAATTACTGATCCAACCTCTGGAATCAAAACTAGATCTTCTTTGAAGAACCTTTGTGCTTTTGATGTTTTTTTATCTCTTATTGAACCTAAAAATGTTGTTGAGGCTTTGTAGGTTGCAGATTAGGTGAATGCAATGCAAGATGAACTCAATTAATTTGAAAGAAGTCAAGTTTGGCATCTGGCACCAAGACCCAAGGACATATAAGCAATTGGCACAAAATGGGTCCTCAGAAACAAACTTGACAAAGATGGAACAGTTACAAGAAACAAGGCAAGATTGGTGGTTCAATGATATAATCAAGAGGAGGGCATATACTATGATGAGACATTTGCTCCATTGCAAGATTGGAAGCAATTAGACTCCTTATAGCCTTTCCTGCCTACATGGAATTCACTCTCCATCAAATAGATGTCAAGAGTGCCTTCCTCAATGGCTATATAAAGGAAGAATTGTTTGTCAAGCAACCTTCGGGCTCTGAAAGCAAGAAGTGTCCTGATTATGTGTACAAGCTTGACATGGCACTTTATGGGTTCAAGCAGGCTCCAAGAGCATGGTATGAAAGATTATCACAATTCTTGCTTGAGCATGGCTACAAGAAAGGTAAAATTGACAATAGTTTATTCTTGAAAGAAGAAGGTAAAGATCTCTTGGTAGTTCAGATATATGTTGATGATATAATTTCGGAGCAACTACTGATAAGTTAAGTAAAGAATTTGCTAAACTAATGAGGAGTGAATTTGAAATGAGTATGATGGGTGAGCTTAATTTCTTTTTAGGCTTACAAATTAAACAAAATTCAAATGGAACTATGATCCATCAGTAGAAGTATGTGAAAGAGTTGCTTAAAATGTTTAAAATGGAAGACTCCAAAGAAATTGACACACCTATAACAACAGCCACAAAATTGGATATAAATAAACCAGGTTCATCTGTTGATCAGAAGTTGTATAGGGAAATGATTGGCTCTTTGTTATATCTCACTGCTGGTAGATCTGATATTGTTTTCAGTGTAGGCCTTTGTGCCAGATTTCAGGCGAATCTAAAGGAGTCTCACTTGACTGTTGTCATGAGGATCTTGAGATACTTAAAAGGTACCACTGACCTCTGTCTATGATATCTAAAAGGTAGTATTTTAACTTAGTGGGATATGTTGATGCTGATTATGCAGGGTTTCTTGTGGATAGAAAGAGCACCTCAGGTATGGCACACTTTCTTGGCTCATGTCTTGTGTCTTTTTTGGGCCACGAAAAAAGCAAAATTCTGTAGCATTGTCTACTGCTGAAGCTGAGTATGTTGCTGCTGCCTTATGTTCTGCTCAATTGTTGTGGATCAAACAGCAATTAATGGAATTTGGAATTGATGTAGGTTGTATCCCCATCTTTTGTGATGACACCAGTGCAATTAGTATGATCAAGAACCCGGTTCATCACAAAAACTAAGCACATACATGTTAGACACCATTTATTTAGGGACAACTACGAAAAGGGTTATCACTGTGGAATTTTGTGCTACTGACAAGCAAATAGCTGACATCTTATTACTTTGAAAGGAACATGATAGAATTAGGGATGATTAAGATTACCTAAAAGGAACCATTTCTAACTCAAAAATTGGTTAGAAAATTTGTGAATTTTGTACATAATTAGATTAGATTTTTCTCAATCTCAATCATTCACTAGTATACTTTTGTGCCATGTGCTAAAATGTCTCATTAATATATTATGATATTATCTTTATTCTCTTAGAAAATTCAGACTTACACAAGAGATTTCTCACTGAATAACTTGATTCATCAAGATTACTTGGTACGTATTCTCCACTCTGCATATTTTAAAACAATTATATTTGGATTATGATCAAAAGAAGAGTTCCATTTAATCCTAACCTTCCTTAAGCTTATCTGTTACAAAATGAACCAGTTTCACCCAAAGAGAGTCCCAAAATGCAGTAAGTGCCTAGATTCTAGGGAGAGCCCTCAACGTCTTTTCAATCTGACTCCCAGTTTGATTAGACTTCGGAGCTTCTGAAAAAGCTGTCGTTACCCAATTAAATTCTTCCTCTTTATATTGATTTGGCCTTAGTCGTTTCTTCACTTCTAAATTTCCAGCCGCCAAATAATTCTCTCTATCCTCTCTCATCTTCTAAACACACACTTCTCATCTTCTCATCCTCTAACCATTAGTGGCTAACATCTCTTAAAATCCCGCATCACTACCTAAAATCAACACCCACACCTTCTACCACACCTATCTCTAAGAAAGAAAGATTCAGGATGTTTGCTCGCAAAGTAGTCGTTGGAGGAGAACAAACCAAGAAAATTAATGAGCAATTGAGGACAAGTCAGGCAGAAGAACCCTAAAAATTTGAAGATTCCTTCAAGTCTACAACTGGGGGGGAAGAAACTATTTCATCTAAAACAGAGCAGGTAATATCTGGTTCAAAAATTACATCTAAGACAATCTCTGAGGTTGCTGAAAATCTAGAAAATAGGTTTATTTTGGTAGGAACTATGGCTGGGGTTGAAACAATTGAATCTGGAAAACTGGGTGGTAAAAATAAAAAGAAAAAAGAAAAAGAGTGAGGGTGTTTAAGGTGATGTGAGGGAATTTGGCAAAGGGGTGGCTGGATCTTCACCCACTCTTGTTGGTTTGACTGAAAAAACAGGAGCTATGGTAGTGAGGAGTGAGGAATCTGCTGGAGAGGAAAAAAGTTTGAGAGAAAAAAAGGGTAGTAGGTCTGGAGAAGCTGCTGATGGTAGGTTAGGATGGGGAAAAATGTTCAAGAACTTGTTCCATCAGTACAGGAACTCCTTGAAAACCTACTGAAACGCGTGTCTGACAGCTATAATCCAAAAAGAAAAAAGAGTTCAGGAGTAAAAATCTCTGGAACTGCTAGGGCAAACAAGAAGAGAAAGACTACCTCTTCTTTCCCTGTAGAGATTCCTCCCACAAGAGGAAGAGCTACAAGGAGTCAAAAGAAGCAGAGTGAGGCTGAACTTGAAAAGGCCTTGAAAGAAAGTAAAAGAAAAGCTGCTGCAAAGGGAAAGAAGAAAGTGAGTGAGCCTGTTGAGGCAGTTGAAATTGAGGAGATGGACCTTGTCCTTCATGATGAAGAGGAGACAGAAGAGGTGGAGGTTATGACTCCAAAGACAAAGAAAATAAAGACTTCCAAAAAGAAGTCTCCTTCGAAGACAAAGTCTGTAGAGCCTTCTGCCTAGGCAAAAAGAACCAGATCTGCCATGAAGTCTAGAAAAATAAAAGTAGTGGAGGAAGAAGAGAGTGAAGAAGAAGAGGAATCTGATGAAGAGCAAGAAAGAGGGTTAAGTTTGGACAAAGAACCATCTTGAAGAGTAGACTCCTCAAGGACTTGGAGGAGGAAGGCATGATGATGCTGCTGGAAAAACTACAACTGCAGGGTTGGAAGGACATGGTCCTTCAGATGGATGGAAAGCTTGCCAAAACTGAGAATGTGTAGTTCATGGCAAATTGTGAAATCAAAAGTGACAGAGTCACCAGTGTGGTAAAGGGGGTGACTGTGAGCTTTGATGGCAAGGAATTGGGAGAAATTCTAGGAGTACCTGCAGAAGGGTACAATGATTACAAAAAGTTAAAATGGCCAAGCCTAGAAAACCTCCCCACCTTACTTTCCATTACAAGGAAGTTTGCTGACAATAAGGAAAAGCTTCAGCCTAAGGCTGTATACAAAAGTGAGATGAAGCCACCCCACAAAGTATTGTTTGAATTTGTTAACAAGGTTGTGTTGCCCAGGGAGGAAAGAAGGCACATTGCCACATTCATGGACTTAGTCCTTATGGAATGCCTGGATAGTGGGAGGCAGATCAATTGGTCTGGGTTTATCATCCAGCTTCTTGATAGGGTTCTAACTGACACCAAAACTAATGTCATATCCTATGGTTTCATTCTCACGCCTGTACTTGCTCACTTCAAAGTACCCTTCAAGAAACAGGATGTTGGTACAAGCAAGGATCATTTTGGAGCAAACACCTTGACTGCTTGTGACTGTGAAGTCCATGTTGGTGCTAAAGAACCTGGTTCATCCAAGAAAGTATCTGTGAACAGAAAAGTAAGAGCCTTAGTGCAAGAGAGTGGGGCTAAGGATGCTGAGATTGAGAGGCTGAAGAAGAGGCTGGCTGAAGTAGAAACTGAGAAGGATGCTCTCAGGGCTGAGCTTGCAAAGGAGAAGAAGAAGAATGAAGGCATTCTTCAAGATATGCTAAAGCTACTTCAAGTTGAAAACTAAGAACCTGGTTCTTCCCAGCCTTGAAACCTTCCTAGCATTGTTAGACAAACTAGTGACCCGGATGAGATTTTTTTTTGTTCTTTTTGCTCATGATCCAGTAACTTAAATTTTCTTTATGCATTGTGGATGACTAGTATCAATGTTAATCAACTGTTATTATGCTCTAACCGTTTGTTGATGCTTCTTATATAGCTAATATCATTAGATTGATATATGATGCTTGACCCCATGATTGCATTTGAAGTAGCCTCAGTGACCATGAGCGATATCTATTAAAATCTGGTTATCTAACATAATTATGCAACTTTTTGATGATGCCAAAAAGGGGAAGATAGGTTGTGCTTTTTAATTTGGACTGTGATGTTTATAACCTAATGAACCTCGTCCTTGATGATTTGTGACTTTAAAAAGGAAAGTGCTCTAACATTGTGTTGATTTTGAGCTGAATTAAAACAAGGCTTATGCTTATGAAAAGCACCGAGTTTGTCATCATCAAAAAGGGGGAATTTGTTGGCCTAAGTAAAGTTTGTTTTGATGATTGACAAGGCAACTCAAGCATGAACCAGGTCCATACACAGTGTACACAGACACGGGCAGATTCAAGCACAAGATATGCACGTGAAGGAGATAAGCTTAAGTGGTTATATCTGATATCTCCTGAACGAAAAGGTTGCATAAGTGATAAGGAGAAGGACTCCTGCTCGAGGAGAACTCTATTCTAGATAATGGAGGAGTTGGAAGTTGAAGATAACTAGAACTCTTCCACCAAGGAAGAGTAAAGCATTAGAATTCTAGTTATTTCCTATTCTACTAACTCTATATATTTCAGGATGTTCTCATTTTACAGGTACGCACAAACGCTGAAGTTAAACGTGAGTGGAGAGAAAAATAGCAAGGCATTTTGCAAGCAATTCTTATGTGATTCAACTGTGCGAATTTGAAGCTACATGAACCAGACAGAAGAATCAGTTTCAAGTGTTTGTCTTTTATTCTAGTTTCATTGTAGTAAGGCTTTTGAGTTGTACATTTCAGCTTTATCTAGAAGCAATTGTACTAGGTACTTTGAGTGAAGTATTCAAGTTAGAGTTAACTTGAAGTTGTCGCAACAGCTAGAGGCTGGTTGCCACAAAGGGTTAGAGGTAATCCTTAGGTTTACAAAGAGTTTTGTAAATGTTGTTTTTTGCTCAATGATTTAGTGAAGTGTTGGGCAAAATCCTAATGGGTAGTTAGTCGTAGTTTTTTCACCTTTTGAGCCAGGTGTTTTCCACGTAAAATACTTGTGTTCTTTATTTTCCGTATTTATTATTCCGCAATAGTAGTATAAGGAACACATAGAAGAATCATGTCCTTCTATAATCCGGGCACGCGAAAAATTAAACACCACATAAATCACCACCTCTCGTGTGATATTAAAGGACAAAACATCAATAACATAATCTTCACTTATCAAATTTTCTTAAGAAATGTACTGACTTTACGTTGAGTCAGATGATACATTAATTAAATTCTTAGATTCTATATTTTACTAGTAAATAAATCTTTTTGTTTATGCAGGCTCAATTGTTGAGCGACTTTGAATACGACCGACTGTTCAACGTATATATCTTGATCCATGCAAATTTTGACTGAATTGGATAATGATTCATTTCGTTGTGCTAACCCAAAAAACCATCCAATTTGACCCAACCCGTCTATTAACACGTAATACGAGTGTCAACTTAGCATTTTATTTCTTCTAATTAAAGAAAAATTATTATTATGTCTGTTGTTTAATATACTTCATTTCCAGAAATTAGACTAAACTAAATGATTTTGTCCTGTTTTTATTCTAATTATAATTATAATGCCGACGATTCTGCCTCTGTTAAAGATATAATAGAATAGATCAAGCAGTGGAAGGAAATCACTAATATGAATATGAAAGCTAAGGAATTGAAATTAGGTAGAAATAACATGCCTGATGAGCTTCAAAGAGGAGTCTCGAAACAGTATTCCGTCAACCCAAATAGTACCAAACAACCACCTTTCTTGTAGTTGCTGCGCTAGCCATTGCTTACTAATTAGTACCAATGCACTCTTTTTCTTTGTCCCTCTTAACATGATCAAGCTTATTAATTTCTAATCTTCTTTTCTAACACCAGCCATTTGTGAAACCACAAATTTGGCATCGTTAAATGCCTGTCCCACTAGCTAATTCACCCAAACGCTCTTGTAAATTCTTTCTTCTCCCACAAATCTTTTCCTTCTTTTTTAATGGGAAGTTGGGATATTCTATTTATCATAATAGAAGAAGAAGAAGAGAAGCAGTACTCTTCCACCGTTCCCACGTCAAAGCAAAATGACAAGTGGAAATATAGCCATCACCAACATCCTATAGTGACGACACCTAGCAAGTTATTTTCAACTCTCTCTTTGTTAACTCCCTTGCTAAGCTTGCCAGTGATGAATTTGGTTTACTAATCTCATCAAACCTTATGCCCGGGCTACTAATAAAAGTTTTTAAACCAATTAACATAATTAATTCAACTCCCTAAAAATTACATAATAAATAAAATAAACGCGAAATAGTGTAGGATTATTTTAAATCGTGATGGTCAGAAACAGGAGTTTAACCAAAGATAAACAAGTCAAGGATGAAATATAGTCTCGCTATTACGTTACTTCATGTTATATGTGCGCGAGTATATATAATAAACAAATTAATAAGTACTAGTCAATGTACAGGAATATTATGTTTATATAAATAAAAAATATGATACTCCAGTATTGTTTTATTGCATCATATTCATGTGGTAAGCAAAAAGGTACAGAAATTCTAAAACAAGGTTAAAGCCATCATATTCGGCTTGAATCTCTTCCGAAAATGTATCTTCTTGTCCAGTCCCAGACCACTAGGATCCTTGTACGCCAGATAACTTGCTTGCTGAAATGCCAAATATTGCTGAAATGCCAGTCCCAGATCACTAGGGTCCAGGGAAGGATCGTACACCAAGGGGTGTAGTGTAGACAGCCTATGCTACATGTAACATGATGCATATATGATAGTAGTATAATTTTTGGAACAAAAAAGAGAAGTCTTGGATCATGCTAGTGTGAGCAAGCCATACCGGAAGGGTAAAAATGCATGACGCCCCGCACTACGAAAGAGGCGCGGGCCTTCAGGCTTAACGTTGCATTGCTCCCAACGGTTAAAGCAGCTAGCAAGACACGAACCTTGTTGAGCAGCAACCTAGCACGTGAAAAAAACCAATGAAACTGATAGCAACTAATGACGTAAAACTAAAGGAATGGTCCTCGCGTTCCCTTTGACTATGGAAATACACTAGGATGTCATCAATGGATACAATCACGAACATACATATACCTGAGCAGTAGCAGGTAGACTCTTCATTTGGGAATCTACATGAGAAAGAGCGAACTTAAACCCTTCAATATCTACCTCCTCTCTCTCATTCCCCTCTGAGTCCTTGAATAACTCTGTTACTTCAAATAAATGATTGCTCTTCAGATACAAATGCACTTGAGGATATCGGATGATTATGTCTTCCAAAACATCTTGAAATTCTTCTATAGTTAAGGTTCCAGAATGATCCGTATCCGCAGCTTCAGATATGGTTGAAATATCTTCCTGAACCACATAATGACACACAAAAATGCAAAATGAAGACATGTCAATATCATGAATCTTGCAAACATTAACTGCTGTGCTAGTAGAAGAAAGTAAAGGATACCCACATCAGAACCAAGTAGTGGACCTCCTTGCGAAGGGAGGTGCAAAAAGGAAGCTTTTTGACACAGACCACACTTTTTTGTAGTTCCTGCTATGTTGGCTACAAATGCTGGGCAGACATCCTAGGAACTATTTTTTAAAGAACTACATTGGCTTGTAATAGTAGTAGTAACTTAGTTTACAATGCTACATTACCAGGAAGCAGTGCTCCTACGCTACTGTAATTTAGTGTTATATATATACACACAGATACATATCCAGTTAACCGGGGAAAAGAAGTAAAAGGATATAATTTGTTGGGACTAGACTATATTGAAATTTATGACTGTGTTTTACATATTCATGAAAGTCATTTATCATAAAAGAAGAAAAAATAGAGCTGGGGAATAAATATCATGTAGATTAAGATATCCTGAAATACTCATAGGTACCTGGCCAAGGCTTGCATACCATATTACGTTGATCTACAGTGGCACAATCACCAATAGCATACACATCAGGACAACCCTTTACGCTCAACCATTCATCAGTTGCTAGAATCCATCTCTTTCCCTGCCAAAGAAACAGGTAAAAAAAACACATATATGGTCATGATTAATTGGTCTTGCACTTTTGCCAAGGTATAAGGATGTGTATAATGGACTCCAATGTGGTCCGACTCTTTCTGGGAGCATAGCAGAAGCTTAGTACACCAGGTTGCTAGTTTGAGCCTCTGTTAGAGCTTAATTGACAAAAAAGTCAATGGTGCAAACTGAAAACACACCTGGCCAATTTGTTCCATGAAATCCTTCACAAAAGGGCGAGTACCAACTCCAGTTGACCATACAACCACCCCATGAGGTACAACAACATATTCTCCTGTTGATTTACTTTCATGTTAACTGAATGTTCAGAAACAGTAACGACACGGCAACCTGTCAAAACCTCAATTCCATCTCTTTGAAACTTCTGTTCAGCAACTGAACTAATTCTTTCATTAAACCTGCACAGTCCAGAATTATGATCTCTAATAAGTTGTCCAATATTAGAATAATCTCATTTTTTTGAAATTGACACTTGAGTTTGTGAAATCTTACGTGTCAGGATATGATCTCCAGATTGGATGACTGTTATCTTCACTAAATCCTTAACTGAAGGGTATAATTTTACCAAACCTTCATGAACAAAGTCATGTAACTCGGCTGCAAATTCTACTCCAGTTGGACGCCCTCCTACTATAACAAAATGGAGGTTCGTCCTTCGCTCTTCTTCACTTAAGCCTGGGAGCACAGCTTTTTCAAAACAATCTACTACAGTTCTCCGAATCCTTTGAGCGTCCTCGACTTCCTGTATGACACGTGCTTCTTTCTTTGAGAAATCGAAAATTTAGCAGCTCAAGATAAGAATCGTCTTGCAATTGGAAAGATGTCACTGTCCAATTAATCAGGTCTTAAAATACATGTAGTTGCATATTGTGTAGAGAAAAATGTGCTATGAATCCACCATTTGAATTCATCAGGAAAGGGCATTAGAGGCAAAAACTCTACCTTCAAAAAGTGATAATGTTCCTAGACACCTAGAGTGTCAAAAGTATTTACTTGAGCTCCTACTGCTACAACCAAATAGTTATATTCTAGGGCAAAATCATCCTCTCCAACCAAATTTTCCACAAGAGAATGGCAAAGGACTTCATGGTTTTCAGGATCAATCTTGAGATATTCTGCTTCCAAAATTGTATTTCTCCACTTCTCTGTCAGACAAATCAAGAATAAAAATAAATACATTTGTATCAATCAAGTACAACACTATAGATCCAGTTATATACTCTATAATTCACCATGATTAACTGACAAAAGTATATGTTAAACATACATGTTATGTATTTATTTGTTTAGTGCAAACACTGGCGCCAAGTTTTTCTATGAACACTCGAAACAAGTTGTAACGAGAACTCATTTTACCTTCTTTATAATGTTTCTCACTGGCTCAACAACGCTCCGTGCCTTGACTGTTCCACAAGTGACACTAGGTAACAATGGAGTAAACGCAAAGTAGTTATGCGGAGAAACCACTTCAATATCATAGGAAGAAATATCCATTTCCTTTAGGAAGCTAGTACCAGCCCATCCCGTTCCAAGTACCACTATTTTCTTCTTCCCTGAATCTGATCGACTCTTTTGGACAACTTTTTCGTTGCTGTCTACATTAGATTCTGCATATACTATGAGACCTCCGCTACTGCAAGATCATACAAAAGAAATGCGATCAGTCTCAAAAAAATATTACATGCATACTAATAGATTGAATAATTAGAACAAAAGGGCCAACCATAAGCCCGAAGTTGACATTTTCAAGGCAAATTAAGAAAGAGGTAAAAAAGTATTGATGGAATTCCAGGAGTCCAAAAGCGCAAAAAAAAAAAAAAAAAAAAAAAAAAAAAAAAACGAAAGAGAGATTAAAAAGTATGCAATTCAGAAACGTTGTAATTCAGTCACACATAATTGGATCAAGAACAATGCTTTGTATTACACGGGGCAAGATCAATTTTAGTCCGCAGCCGAAACTAATTATATCCGGTAGTCACAAAACTGTATAAAATTTGTATATTTTTATATATAACATATAAAAATGTATATATATACAAAAAAAAATATAGTAGTACATATTTTCAGCTATTATTTTCGGAGGACCGACTATACGGTGTCATTTTCTGTATTACTACATAAGGAAGAATGAGAAACTGTTAATAATTTGCAAACATGACCAAAAATCCACCATAATCAAGGGATCAAACATAATAAACCTGATACAGGAGGCAACCAAAAGTCTGGAATAAGAAGAGCGGATATGGAGAGCTCTTTTCAATTATGAGAAACCTCTCATCTTCTTTAATTGTTCCTCTTCTTAATTAATTGAAGATACAGAGAGTGTCAAAGCAGGGAAGTGTTGGACGTGGCAGCTTCACTTTGTCCAGCATGGCATTTGGGAAGCGGCTTACCCGAGTCAACACCGGACTAACAGATCTTAAAAACGTTAAATAGGACAGTGTAGCGCCACTTGTAACTTCCTAGCTGTCTAAACTCTAAACTCCTATTCACCAATTTCAATATTTTTCTTTTTGTTCAGCCAAAAGGTATAAATTCATAAATTTTCTTGGTTATCAATTCATATTTAGTGTAAAAAAAAATTAGTGGTTTAAATATATAAAAGATTATTTAAAAGTTGATATTCGGTTTAAAGTATGTATATTTATACACATATTCCCTCGTATTTCACTCATTTTTTGTAGATTTCGAATGTGTAATGTAATAATTTGTGCTAATTCGTGGTATTTTTATATGTAGGAGTCATCCGGAGGCAATGTGGGACGAAAGTGCACGATTTGAAGCAAAAAGAAACAAAACGAAAAATGGAACGGTGTAGCGCCCTAGGTAATGCATCGCGCTACCCCTGGCGCAGTTTACAGATCTGAAAAGTTTGGCCAACAGGCCAGCGCCAGGGTTAGCGCGTCACACTACCCTGGACACTGGGTGACGGAAAACTCTCCTACTTCGCTCGGGACAAGGTTTTTCAGTCCTACACACCCCCAACTCGTATAAAAAGAAGTCTAAACCTATTTTGGAGGGGGAGAACGTTAGGAACTTTTGACGAAGGGAAAGCACGGAGCTGTCGTAGAGGCCGGAATTCATCAGATTCCATCTTTCCTCCTCTGAACTTAGTAATTATTATGTTTCTTTGTATGATTTGTTGTGTAGCTACCATGTATATGTGGAGCTAAACTTCATGTTCTAGGGTTGTGGTTCTTTCATAACCATTGTTATTCGAATATTGATTTTGATTTCTTAGTTTATTGTATTGATTTATTTATTCAATCAAGCGCTTAATTATTTGATTGCTTGATTACCAATTGAATACTATCTACAAATCTAGAATTGAACTCGAAGATGAGAATTCTAGATTGCACATAGAGTAGAGCAAGTTCTTGAACCCGAGCATCGGGGAATGGATTCGCGGTTAGAATATATAAATGCTAATTGCGTTGCTTAGTTATTATACGGAAATTATAAATGTATTCTTGTTGATTCTAACTCTATAGACATATGGGTGTTGCGTTAGCTTGAATAGGCGAGTAAAAACTCGATAGATTCTTATGAGCAATATTAACATTGTTAACCAATAAACCAGATAAAGTAATTGGTTAATTCAATTGTAGAATACAATAGGATTGTTAGATAGCCCATAACCCTATATCTTTTTCATCTTATTGATAATATAAAAATCTACTCTTCCTTTGTTTAGAGTTCACTATTTATTTTTCTTTATTTTAATTAGCTTAGAATCAAATACCTCTGGGTTTAATTCTTGTTTAGATAATTAGGATAGTCTAATTTAATTAATAGTTGATAACAAGTCCTAGTATGTTCAAACATTCAACTTTAGTCACTTTATTAATTAACGACCGCATATACTTGCGTGTGCATTTGACCACGACAAAAATAAGCATGGAATTCATTCAAAAATCGGAAAACTTAATCTAGAGATAATGAAAACAAAAGTAAATATCCATATAGACGTCATTGTAGAACTTCATTATTTCTCATTTCCTCTGTACAGAATCTTTTTTTTTTTTCTCGACCCCATTTATATAAGTTCTTATTTTCCCTGATTTTTTTATATATTTAGAATCGTTCGAGATTTAGATGAACTCAAGTGGAGAGAGCAAGGCAATACCGATTGGGATAATACGTAATTATCCCTTGTTTTACTTTTTCAGTTGCACCCTCAAATTTTGGGTCCTATGACCTCCTTTATATTTGTTCAAAGTATAATAAATATCTTCTTTTGAGATGAGGTGGTGTCACGATCCAAAATCTACTATAGGCCGTGATGGCGTCCAACATCGTCGTTAGACAAGCCAGCATTAATTTCGATAATTTTATCGTTTTTAAAATCGTAAGTCTTTCTTGGCTAACGAGGTTAGTGCATCATAATGAATTGTAGTTAAGTACAGTTTCGTTAAAATAATAAGTGAAAGTGAATCAATGTTAAAGAATCCATAACAAATTCTAGAACACCCCCAAAATCTTGTGTCACAAGTGCATGAGCATTTACTACGGAGTACAAAAGTAATACAACATCTATCTGGAATGTAAATAAGACAGGATGAAGTAACTGGTACGACAGAGACTTTGTGGGTTGCGATACGTAACCTGGAATGCAGCTCACCATAAGTCTCCTCAGCAGCTGCGCCTGCGCACCAAAATGACCACTAATTGAACCTGTCAGATCATGCACATTTTTGTGCAGAAGTGTAGCATGAGTACGTAAATCAACGCATACCAAGTAAGTATCTAGCCTAACCTTGGAGAAGTAGTAACGAGAGGTCAACGTCGACACTTACTAGAGGTCCAACAAGCAATATAATAAATCATAAGCAGATGTGAAACACACAGCAATAATGGGGTAAATATGTAAGTTACCAAATCTTCAAAGTATGAATTTATCAGTCTTGTATTCTACCTTAACAGCTCAGATGTATCAAGTACCAGTAACAATCGGATAAGAAGTACCATATAAAATGTCGGGCATCAGTGGAAAGATAATCTCGTGAATGTTAGGACTACTAGCGATATAACACATGATTATGCCGAGGTCGTTCGGCCCCCAAAATAATATGTACACTGTCGAGGATCGAGCGGCACGAACCATAGATGCATCTACTATACTGACGAGGCGTTCGGCCCGCTCCACAAGAAAGGAAGGAAGTTACTGAATTACGAGACATGTGCTTATAATACATTACATGAGCACAAAGTGAATATTATCTTTACCGTTTCTCAAATAACTCACTAACAACTCAAGGTGATAAGGCTGGGCCTAGTATACGTATATTTATTTCTAAATCAATTTTAATTATAAATTCAATTAATTAAGCCAGCAGAATGAGTTCAAATATTACATGATAAGGTCTTAAGTCTACCCGGACATAAACATGCTTTAGCTACGTACAGACTCTCTTCACCTCGTGCGTACGTAGCACCTACAACTAGTATCACATATCAAATACATCACGTAGGGGTAGTTTCCCCGTCACAGAGTTAAACAGCAAACTTACCTCACTCCGAAGTTCCATAGCCGGCTCCAATGCCACTCTAACACCTCAAATCGATGCTCGTCGCTCCAAACTAGTCAAACAATGTGCAAACCAATAAAAATATACTCTAATACTCATACTAAATCAATTCATAACAATTCCCAACTACGCTTAAAAGTCAATAAAGTCAACCTTCGGGCCGACATGCACGGATTCCGAAAATTTTTGAAGATAAACGTTACACATAACATTACGAACAAAAATATATAATTTATTCCCAATTCCATGTCCAATTTCGTGGTCAAAATCCAAAAATACCGAATCTAGGTTTTCTACCAAAATCTCAAATTTCTACTAATTTTCATGTTTAAATCCATATATGGACCTTGTATTTAACTCATAATATGAAGATATCACTTACCTATTGATGGATGACGAAGAAGCTCCCACAAAATTGCCCCAAGCTCGGCTCCCATGAAAGATTTGAGAAAAAATGAGCCAAAACTCGTTTTTGCAAACTTATACACTGTCCAAGCGAACTTTATCGCGAACGCGGCGCTTCCCTCGCATTCGTGAAGTTCAACAAACTTAGGACCCAAAACTCTTTTTCCGCGAACGCGATTCTTCACCAGGCTGCTCTATCGCGAATGCATCCACTCCACCGCGGACGCGAAGACCAATCTTCCCCAGGCCAACTTCCCCAGCGCGAACGCGAAACTGACATCGTGAACGCATAGAACTGTCGCCCAAACGTACGCGAACGCGAGTTACCAATCGCGAACGCGAAGCACAAAATTTCAACAGCCAAAAATCCTTCTTCACGAACGCGTGAATCCCTCCGCATTAGCGAAGGATAAAACCAGATCCAGCGACACCAGCAGCCAAAAATGGGGAGAAATGACCCGTAACCATCCCGGAACACACCCGAGGCCCCCGAGACACCGCCCGATCAGACCAACATGTCCCAAATCATAACACGAACTTACTCGAGGCCTCAAATCACTCTAAACAACATCAAAACTACGAATCGATGATCGAAACCTTCTTTCAACTTTCTAACATTCAAACTTCGACGAACGCGTCCGATTCATACTTAAACATTTCGGAATGACGCCAAACTTAACGCACAAGTCATAAAATCACAATACGAAACTATTCCAAGGCTCCGAATCCCGAACGAATATCGATAACATCAAAATCCACTTCAATTTAAAGTTAAGAAATTCTTAAACTTTCAAAATGCCAACTTTCCATAATAAGCGCTGAAATATTCCCGGACCACCCGTTATTCAACCGGAACATACGCCCAAGTACGAAATCATCATACGAATCTATTGGAACATTCAAATCCCGATTCCGAGGTCGTTTACTCAAAACTCAAACCTTAGTCAATTCTTCTAACTTGAAGCTTCCATAATTAGAATTTTCCATCCGAATCAACTCTAAACTTTCCGAAATTCTATGCCGACTATGCGTATAAGTCGTAATACATGAATTGAAGTTACTCAAAGCGTTAAACCGCCGAACGACACGCTAAAGATCAAAACAACCTATCGGGTAGTTACACGTGACACCTTTAGTATTTTGCACGCAATCACAGTGCGTGAGAAGTAAAAATTTGACCAAATTCTGGTTATTTCTCCATTTTTCTATTTTTTTTCCTTTACTTTTTCTTTTTACTTTGCACCCACTTTCTGGTTATTTCTCCATTTTCATGTTTCTTTCTTCTTCTTAGAAGGTTGTAGCTCCATTAGTCTTTGTTTGAGTTCACTACTTCAATATCCTTGATTAGGAAAATGACTGAAGGCGACGAACTAAATGTTGGTTTTGAAGAACCGAACTTAAATTATCGAAGAAGATTGTGGTACCTATTTTTAAAGTCCAAAAAATCAAATCTGGAGTGCATATTTGGGTTACTTATTGATTTTTTGGTTAGATTTGGAGAATTTAGAACTGCAAATTTTGAACTCCATTGCGGGTTCTTCGAAAGTACGTTACAGATGGTTTGAATCCTCATATTTAAATATGATTGGCTATTCAAACCTTGTGGGATTTGATATTTGATGCTAGATTTTGAGGTTATATTGATTTGAAGGTCTGAAATTTGATAAATATCCATCTGCCATTGATGGAGTTTCAGGGTTCGAAACGGAGAAGAAGAAAAGAAAAAAGAAAGAAAAGGAAAACAAAATATAATTTTAAAATAAATAATGTAAAAATATAATATAAACAGTTAAATAAGAAAAACAGATGTCAAAATATGATTGCTGTGTGTAATATATTATTTTTGTTGAAAGTGATGCTAGTCACGGAAGTTGGTATTTATTACACTTCGATCAAAGATGGAAGGATCATAGGACCCTCGCAAAGTTTAAGGGTGCAGCTGATAAAATGGAATAACCGCAGAGATAATTATATATTATCCCATACCAATTCATATAATTCGCTTATTTGGAATTGAAATGTAGTTGTTGAAATTTGGAATTGTTCATAATTAATTTACCCAATTGTCTTTTCAAATTGTTCATCTTCCTATTCAGCATGTTTTTCTAACGAAAATTTGTATTAGCATATATTCAATCACACATATTTGAATTCACTATGAGTCGATGGTAAAAATCCAACCTGAAGGACATTGGCAGCATAACATAAATTGTGAATAAAGACAACAGAAAAAACTACTAGTATAAACTAGAGTTGTCTAAACGGAGGGTTCTAGGTACTTAAAGGAACTTGTTATTGGGTGGTATCGGTAGGGGAAGGAGTTTCTTAAGGGGACTATGGTTAAGAAGATTTAAGGGTAAAAGGTAAGGGTATTTTTAGGGGTACCATATCAGTACTCCTATCGATCTCGGGGGAGGGGTATTTAAGAGGACGGCAAGGATACTTAGAGGTATTTTTTAATTATAATTTTAAAAAACTATTATATATAAACACAAACAAATTTTAATGGAAGAAAATAGTTCAAGGCTATGAAGTGCCTTTTATTTTATTTAATGCAATATAAACATTAGATTCCTAATACAAATTACAAGTATTTATTAACATTTGTAAAAATAAAATTATATATTTTTTTTGAATGATTTATGTAATTGTTCAATAATTTTTCGTGGTTCTTCACTTGAAATTTGTAGCACTTGTTCTTTTATGTCCTCGCCATCTATGGTAGATAGTATTTCATTATATGTATCATCGTATTCTTGAATTATTTCTGGAAGGCCAAAGTTTCTTCTCTCCGCTTTAATCCAATCTCTAAATAAAATGGTAGTTTCCGAGGTGCCTTCTGCCAATGAGTGTCTGTGGTCTCCAATTTGAAATCGTGCTGCACTGAAAACGCTTTCAGAAACTACTGATGATGATTGAATAGTTAGCACATCTCAGACCATTCTTGAAAGAATTGAAAATGTTTGTTCATTCATTCTCTAATATTTCAACAAATCTTCATTCCCTTCGTCGTCGCAAATATCAATAATTCATGCAAATAAATAAACATCAAGCTCATTAATTTATTAAGATTGTGATTTGTCAATAGTAACAAGAGGTCTATGTGCAGCAGTCTTTTTAAGAAGTGGAATTAATATAGCATGCACATCTAATATGAAATAATTCTGGAAAAATGTGGAGTTAATCTAGTTTTCGACACTCCTATAGCAGAAGTGTTACTAGAAGCATTATCTAAAATAACAGTAATAATTTGGTTAGAAAGTCCATAAAATTATAAATTTCTTTAATTTGTTTAGAAATAAAAATATCAGTGTGCCGGTCATTAATAAATTTATAACTAATAATGCATTTTTGCATAGCCTAGTTGTTATTTATCTAATGACATGTAATTGTTAAGTAATCATATAACCATTACCACTACGACCTATGTCAGAAATAATAGAAACTCCACAACCCAAGTGGAAAAATAAATAACGTAAATATTGTTGATATTTACGTTAAAATTTAAAAACATCATTTCTAATAGTTGTTCTAGAAAAACTTGAAAAGTAGAATTATATGTTTCTTGCATGTAACGAATAAACTCGTCAGATGACGGAAAACTAAAAGGCAAACTCTCTACACCAACCATTTTTGCTATATTTTCTCTATCCTTTTTCGGATCATAATGGAGGAAACCTCCCATCACAGGGTTAATTTGTGATTGTACAGTATGAGAATCATGCTCGGACTGAGTAGGATATGTTTCAGAAAGGGGACCTCTCTCTCTAGCAAGCAAAAAATCTTTGTGATGAATTTCCATGGCCAGATATATTTTTAAAAGATAATCGTTGTTGATAAAGTATACAAATAACTTTTTCATTAGCTTTATCCTGCGTAAACCACTGCCAAAAAGATGATCTTTTTTTACGTTCAACTAATTGTCTAGTGGGAGGTAATGGAACATCAGCTCCAAACTGAGATTGACTCTGAGTTGGCGTTGCAGGAGCACGACTAGTAGGTGTTTCTTCTACGTTCTCCTCATCCGCACTCAAATTATCATATTGTGCTTGTAGTGTTTCGTGATAAAGTGCCTGATAATTAACATTAATATCATGATGGACAGGTGTTTCATCTACGTGAGTGAAGTCATCAAGAGGATTAGGACTACTAGAACTAGCATTACCTTTAGTCAATTTTTTTAAACATGCTTTTTACTATTTTAGGAGCCATTTCTAATAATAAGTAATTAAAATAAAAATAAATAGCAACATAAATATAATAAAAAATAAATACGAGAATTAATAAAAGTTGGAATGAATGTACCAAACGCCGACGTATAATTGATGTTGATGGAAGAAAATTGCCCCAACTAATAGAGTAGTGCCAAGAAAAAAATACACCGTCGAATACTTGATGTTGATGCTTGAAAAACTATACCAAATAATTGAGTGCTAGAACGTTAATTGCAATTAGAGATAGAAGGAGATACAGAATTAGAGAGATATGAGAATTTTGTGTGAAAATTGAAAGAATAAAATGGGGTAAAATAGGGTCAAAGTGTATTTTAACTAAACTTAGGGGTTAAAAATATAAATTAGGGGGTAGGGGGTGTTAAGGGACTAGGAAGGCAAAAATAAAAACTAACATTTGGCTAACGGTACAAAAACAAACTCCTCTAAAAAAGATGTTAAGGGTACGGGTCCGGTACCTTAAGAGTACCAACCGGACCGGTTTTATCGGTGCTTTTCTCGGTACCCTCCCAATTCCCATTCCCTTTATCTAAATCCCCTATCCCTATCCAAACCGGACCGATACGGAGCAGTACTAATACGCTCCGGACGGATTATGGGTAATCCCCTCCCTTAGACAGGCCTAGTATAAACGAAAGCTTTATGATCTTATTGATGGCTTGTGGGGAAGGAAGCTTATACAAAATGACTTGTGCAGAGGTTGCTGAATCTGTCAATCTTGAGAATTCTATTGTGCATTCTACTCGGGTCCATTCTATTTTATGCTAGAGCCAAATTTGCCACAACAATATGAAAACTTTTCTCACACTATCTCTGCAACTATTGTGAAGTTGGAGATTCTTATTTCAGGCTTTTTAAGTAGAACTCCTCAACTGATATTTTGTTGCCAAGAAAGGTTCTCTTCCCTACTAGTTACAGTATGAGCAGTATCAAATATTAAATTTAAAATTATATTGTCAAATTACTTAAAATTAATAAAAGGATCACATTATATGATTAGAAAGAATTAGTAACTTGGAAAAAAAGGTTGGATTGTTGAAAAACCTTTAGTAAACGTGGATGTCCACTACTCATCACTATTATGATTGTAACTTTCACACCTCCATAACTCTTCCCCATGATCTCAATTGTTAATGTCATGTTTAAGACAATCCTTTTGTAACCTTCTATGTAATAGTATAAATAGAGGCATGAAATATGATATGGGACACACTTGAATACTTGATGAAATAAGAAAGTTTATCTCTTCTTCTCTTATTCTATTACTTATCTTCTTGTTTTATATTTTTATGTTGAGCTACATTTCTTAATACGTTATCAGCACGAAGTTGAGCTCTTTTTGTTGTTCAGTTTTCACTATGTTGAATTTGTCAAAGCTTGAGTTTGTGGCACTTGACATTTCTGGAAAGAATTATCTATCATAGGTTCTCGATGCTGAGATTCACTTAGCCGCTAAAGGCCTTGGTGTCACGATCCAAAATCCACTATAGGTTGTGATGGCGCCTAACGCCATCGTCTGGCAAGCCAACGATGATTAACCAATTTAGTTAATCATTTCATTATCTTTAAAATCATAAATCTCATTGAATAAATAGAGTGAAACCCAATACTCGTAGAACACCCGTGATTTTTACTTACCAATTTCCATATGAAGTATAAATAATAAGATAAAATAATAATAATTACGTGACTACAATAATCAATATCCACTAGGAACCCCAAAAGTTGGTGTCACAAGTGCATGAGCATCTACTAAGAAACTCTGATGGAGACTTTGTATACTGCGGATCGTAACCTGGAATGCAACTCACCATAAAGTCCCCACAATAATCACGCCTCTGCGCCCAAAAGACCACCAGAAATATATATATATATATATACCTGCACAATAAGTGCAGAACTGTAGCATGAGTACGTAAATCAACGCGTACCCAGTAAGTATCTAGCCTAACCCCGGAGAAGTAGTGATGAGGGGTCGACATCATACTTACTAGTGGTCCAACATATCAAGTGCAATAGAAAGTAAACAAGTATGAGGCATGATAAAAGTAAATGAACATTGTAAACATATATAGGTACGTGGTACGATCATCCTCTAAACAGTAAATACAAGTTCTCAGTTATCGGTCACTTCCTCAACCGGAGTATATATGTAAAATGTTCCCCACCAGATAGATCGTCATAACTCAAATCAGAAAAGTTCACAGACACGATGGCTTCATGTCAAATATTACGTACGACGTTGTCGAGGCGAACAGCCCGATCCCTTAAGAGTATTTATAGAAATGTCGAGCCGAACGGCACGCTCCCATAAGAGTAGTGTTGTCATACTGCCGAGGCGAACGGCCCGATCCAATAAGAATATGATACTGCCGAGCCGAATGGCCCGATTCTATAAGAGTGTGTTACAATGCCCTGCCGAGGCGAAAAGTCCGACCCCATTAAAATAAGAAGCTTTAACGGGTCCTTGACCCCACCCATGAATAAACGTGTGAGTTATGAACTTTAGGGAAAGCTTTGCGATGAAAACGCATAATGCGGGAGAAATTCGTAAGAGATGTACAATTATTCCACGGATAATCAAGTAGCTCGTCAAATCTCTACAATAGCGATTTTATCACTCTACGCAAGTCTAGTCTCAAGTCGTAACGCGAAATAAAGGAATTAAACAGGCAAGGATAACTCAAATAGTACAATTAAAGCATCACGTGAATCCTAGTCTACCTGGACATAATCAGAAATTCTAGCATGCGTACGGACACTAGTCACCTCATATGTGCGTAGCTCCCACAACATGTATCGTATAAGAATATAACACCTACGGGGTACATTCCCCTTCACAAGGTTAGACAGGAGACTTACCTCGCTTCAAAATTTTATAACCGGCTCCAACGCCTCCCTAACACCTCAAACCAAATGCTCATCGATCCGAACTAGTCAAACAATCATGAAAACCAATAAACATATACTCCGACAGCATAATTAATTAATTTCTAACTATTTCCAACTCCGTTCAAAAAGTCAATAAAGTCAACCCTCGGGCCCACGTGTCGGATTCTGAAAATTTTCGAAGATAAACATTGCCCATAGCATTACGAACTCAAATATATAATTTATTCCTAATTTCATTTCCAAAATCATGGTTAAAATTCAAAATTATGAATTCTAGGTTTCCAACCAAAATTCTACAATTTCCATAAATGTTTATCCTTAAATCCACCTATAAGCCATATATTTAGCTTACAACAAGTGGGAAATACTTACCTTGTATTGCATGATGAAAACCTCCTCAAAATATCTCCCCAAATTCGACATCCCAAGAGAAAAATGAGACAAATGAGAGCTAAGCCTCAATTTAAAAGCACCACTGCCTAGCGACTTTCGCACCAACGGACCATTAGCTGCACCTGTGGAAAAATCCATCCCACGTGCGGTTCTCTCTAAGACCAGGATAATTCATTTCTACTGACCAAATTTCGCTCCTGCGGTCCAGCACTCGCTCCTGCGCACTCACACATGCGGGGACCTTCCGCTTCTGCGACTCTAGCTGCCCAGCTCGCATTCCGGTTTTGCGGAGCATTCTTCGTATCTGCGGGCTCACAGATGCTGAATGTATCGCATCTGCAGCCATCCTAGCTCCAGTCCAAATGTCGCTTCTGCGACCAAAATGCCGCATCTGCGGGGTCGCACCTGCGACCAAAGTCTCGCAGGTGCGATTACACCAAAAGCCTTAAGCTTCAGAAATTCTTTAAGTCCAAACTTTGATTCGATTCTAATCTGATTCACTCCCAGAACCCCCAAGACCCCAACCAACCATACCTACACATCCGAAAATACGATACGAATTTAGTCGAAGCCTCAAATTACGCCAAACAACATCAAAACTATGTATCGACGATCGAAACCCTTCTTTAAACTTTTAAACTTCGCCGAACGCGTCCGAATTGCACTTAAACATTCCGGAATGACTCCAAACTTTACGTGCAAGTCACGAATCACGATTCGGACCTATACCAAGACACGAAACCCCAAACAAACATCGACAACATCAAAATTCACTTCAAATCAAACTTAAGAAATCCTTGAACTTGAAAAATGCGAACCTTCCATAATAAGCCCGAAATGCTCCCGGATCACCCGATACTCGATCCGAACATACGCCCAATCTGAAATCATCATACGAACCTATTGGAATCATCAAACCTTGGTTAACTCTTCCAACTTAAAGCTTCCAAATTTAGAATTTTCTTTCCAAATCAACTTCGAACTTCCCGAAATTCAATTCCGACAACACGTACAAGTCATAATACCTGAAGTGAAGCTACTCAAGGCGTCAAACTACCGAATGATGCGCTAAAGCTCAAAATAACCGATCGGGTCGTTATATTCTTCCCAAGTTAAACATACGTTCCTATTCGAACATGCTAGGAACAGCTCCGGAGTTGCCCCAAAATCATTGTTCAACACCTAGTGCATCTACCCGTTCCACCACAACCCAGTTGAGCACATTAGCTCGAGCCAGACTGAAGATCATCCCTTTTATTTTTGCCAACAAGCCTTAGGACCAAATTCCAACCTCCGAATTTCTCTACAGAACTTGATTCTAACATACGAACACCGTAACAATCTCCACACGCTGAGCCCACACATGATCATGCACCCATGATGACATCACACAACGCACCGCATAACTCATTTGCCCATGGTAACCTCCTCAAAGCACAACAGTTGCAAATTCACTGACGCGACGCCCGTAGTATACCTCATAACCCATATAAGCCCGGTCTTAATCCTCACAATACTGCAACGATAAAAGAGATGTGCAGGAACTCATAACCACCCATTAAATCAATAACTCGTAGAGTTTCTCCACTTGACAAGAACCGTTACCTAATTCTAAACTGAATAGTAACTTTCTGTTTTTAATATACCTTACATAAGTCCAATCGCACCGATTTCAGGTCTAATAACCTCGTCTCACCTAGTACAAGGTGTTCAGGCAATAAGCCACCTCAAACACCGTCTAAAATCTCATACACCGCAATCAAAGTGCCAACTAGCTACAACTCGAATGTGACCCATAGGGAAGAGCGAACTCAGGCAAGGAACCATCCAGTTCGCGAAACGAATAAAACGGCCGAACCGATGTTATGGCTCTATCTCCCAAATGGGAAACAAGGTACACAAAATAAGTATAAGGAACCGTACTTAACATCTCACTGTTGCGGCGTACAACCCGATCCAAATATGACACTGTTGCGGCGTGCAACCCTATCCACACAAGACATTGTTGCGACGCGCAACCCGATCCACACAACATACCCGTGGCGGTGTGCCACCCGATCCAAACAATATACATGTGGCGGTGTGCCACCTGACTCACACATAACAATCAATAAGGAAACAACCATCAAGCCAAAATGCTTATACTTACGAAATGCTCGAATATCGACCACAAGCATGCCAGGTGCATAATACAACCCTAGGGAGACGAAAAGTGCCATACGCTACAAAAACCCAAGCACCACTAAGATGCTATAAATGACCTTCATCTCGAAAGCCATCTTGCTCATATAACACCACAAGCTACACGGGATCACAACACATGTGCGAATAATCAAGCTATCTCACAACCTACCTGGCACACTAGAGTATTACATGGAATAGCTGACGACGGGAATAACATTCAATGCCCGAAGACTCCTCCGTAAGCGATGCTACGCTGAATGAATACATCTGTACTGACGTAGCGCATACATTCACGTTAGACCCACCAACGGACCTCAAGCCGATTTTGATCATATCATACTGGGCCAACAACCTTTCAAGGATCCACAATGGCCCTATTCATGACATACATGAGCAGTCTTCTAATCCGGAACAAACTCTCATAGTCCATAACCAAATGAATAGAGCGCCTTTCAGGCATAAACTCTCACATTAACAATAGTACCAAAATCTCCATACTTGGTTTCAATCCTTAACGATCAAGTGACTAACATGTCACGCTTATACAATTTCCCGTGGGATATACTCCTACAACCTTCCGCACCGGGTAGTAAAATATGAATATTAATGGCCATCGACCATGCCATTTCCATTGTGCTAGTCAAGCATTCACATTTCAATACCCAACGCTTCTTCCACAAAACAGACCATCCTCAGACTGCCCGAAAGTAATGCCAGCATACACTGAACATCTTAAATCTCTCCCCGCTCGTCCGATCTCGTGACATTCTTTTCCATATTGAACCTCAACCTTGGTCTTCAACCTCCAATTTCCATATCGCTCACTGCACTTATCATACCGCGCCAGAGTACAAGAATTCATCATAATCCCTGAGCTACTAGTAGAATAAATACTTCATTGGCTATAAGCCTTTCACTTAACTCATTTCAGAAGAATTTGCAACATGCAACTGAATTCCTATGACCGCAAAAAATACAAACCTCAACTTATAATCTAAACCGCCATAACTCTTCCGGGATCCATTTACACAACAAGGCCAAAGGGATCGAGTACCTCCCAAATCAAGCAAATTGTGGTGGCTGTCAAGCCCGTACGTACAACCACAAACCACCTGTATAACTTAACAAGCCGAAGGAACTGATCATTGCCACAATCGTGCTGATTCAAACCATTACTAACCAACCCCACTTCTTTCAATTTACTCTCGACTTGCCTTAGAAATAATAATATCTCCATTCAAAACATAACAAAACTCAACAACACTCTTCCTGAATGACCCTATTCACGAGACCACATCGTCTCAATACCAATGAACCATCGCATACCCTCCTTATGCGCACAATAGCATCTCCAACTGGTACACCTATTCTGAAAGACCTTCCGCGAATCCAAAACCGTTTCTCCCATTTTTCCAATACTACCCCGCAGACCTGATGATAACATAGAAAATTCCCCAAGTATTCTTCACACTCTGCTGCAAAAATCCCGATTTTCAGCCAGATAACGAACCCATTAGAACCACTGTTGAGAATCACCCACTCTAACTTGGTCCCGAATATAATACCAAACTCTAGTGCGCTGTCAGCACATGAACACTCCCAAAGAAGTAACCGGACGAACTATTTTCCTTATACATCACATCTACAAGAAGCAAAACTCTGAGTCTTCTCGAAACCTGCACATGAATCGATAAGGCAAAATATAGCACACATTCATCAAAGTTCTTTGCTCGAATTACCCCTGATATTTTCTTTTCTTAGTCATAATAAATCTACCAATGCACCGATAACCATAAGCCGTACAAGCAGACAACGTGATCCATCGTAGACTGTGGGCTCCCCCACTTAGCTGTAAGCTACAATCTCATAAATGTAGAACCCACAATGATTCCTCCTCTCAATTACCGTGATCTCGCACTAATAACCCCCCAAATTCCTCGTAATCTCTTGTTAAACTTTTCATGAACATTCTGAATTGTCAGTCACAATGGCTCATTCGACCTCTTGCTGGGTAGTGAGTAGAACGCTTCGTAGAAACTTCATCAAAATCGCGCAACCGCTAACCTGCTCTCAGGAGATAGCCCACATGTGGAATTCCCCACCGACATCTTCCAACGATGCTGCACCGGTTACAACTACCATGAAATCAGTAAACCCTTCTTAGCACATGCTTGTCCACCAGCTGTACAAGTCTATTATTCCCCATTAACATCAATTGAAAGTTCAACAATACATTCCAACTCGAAGTGATTCATATCCCATAACGATAATCAAGCTCTTATACCCTTAAACACTCCAAGAAAACTTCTTTCCGTCATATTCAACCTTACTAGGTATAGTAGCCACCATTCCAAATAAAATTCGTAGACCTAGTCACAATCCACCATGATCCTCAAATCGCTCTAATCTTTTCTCAAGGCATGTGGCTATCCTACCAGAGAATCCATACGCTACTCCGCAGCTCCCACTTCGATTAAACATCTCCTTTAAGAAAATTCTCGACCTCTGCTTTTCATACTTGACCTACTAGGAATTCAATCACCGCAATACACTTTCTACCGTGTCCTTCCTCATCCTTCGCTGCCCAAATACTGCCTCAAAGCAAAATCCATCACTCTAGAACCTGATCTAATAAATTCCTACCAAATCTAAGCCTCCTTGAAAATCATCTTTCTCGAGCCATCAACATCAGAAACAATGATTCGATTCTGAAACCGCTACACATCACCATCTCTAACAACTGCTTCTCAGTCTCCATTTCATAACACCCTCCCCCGAAGGCAAATCAAAGGAGACTCTAACATCCATAGGCCTTAATGCATTCCAACAAGGACGAGGGCACCACACCACAAATGAAAATTTCACCATGCTCAAAAATATCAAGTCTCGTTACTCCATCAACCAATGCCTGAACATCCATAGTCCAATTGCCTTTCCTCCGCAGGAATTAAATGCCGAACCTCTAAACCATGAATTGAGAAATCCTCCTTTCGATTCATTCATTGCCTCGACACACAAACAAGCACCCTACTATTACACTATCACTGTGTGATACAACGCACGAACGTCATAATAATCTGTGCATAGCCTCGAAACTATAGGAAACGACAGAACGCTTTCCATAAGATGATGATAAAACTCGTTCGAATATGCAGGGAGAAACATCCTGCACCACATCTGCAGTACCACTACGACTCCTTGATGCCCAATTGATAACAATCACTCGACGTCGCATAAGATTGAGTAGGAGGAAAATGAAGGCATAAGCTTTAATGGGATCAAATTGCACGATGAGGAATCAAGAAGGGAAGTGCTCCTAACAGCCCTGTAGCCTCTCGAAGATAAGTACAGAGGTCTCCGTACCGATCCGCAAGACTCTACTAGACTTGCTCATGACTCGTGAGACCCAACTAAACCTAGAGCTCTGATACCAAGCTGTCAGGACCCAAAATCCACTATAGACCGTGATGGCGCCTAACGCCACCGTCAGGCAAGCCAACGGTGATTAACCGATTTAGTTACTCATTTCATTATCTTTAAAATCATAAATCTCATTAAATAAATAGAGTGAAACCTAATAGTCGTAGAACACCCGTGAGTTTTATTTACCGATTTCTGTATAAAGTATAAATTACAAGATAAAATAATAATAATTACGTGACTACAATAATGAACATCCACTAGGAACCCCCAAAACCCGGTGTTACAAGTGCATGAGCATCTACTAAGAAATATAATAAAATAAAACATATGTCTGGAGTACAAGTTAAACAGGAGAATATAAGTAACTCTAATGGAGACTCTATGTGCTGCGTATCATAACCTGAAATACAGCTCACCATAAAGTTCCCGCAGTAGCTACCCTCTTAGTCCGTTCTTACTAGAGTGGGAGCCTGCCTAATCTTTATGTTTTATGCTTTTTAAATAAGATTTCCTCCACTTAATGGATAACCATTTGTTACCAATGGAGAATTTCTTATCATCTTAAATTTAGGTGATTGGATTTACACCAACGGAAACCATAAACTTCATACATAATGGAGGAATATGATAGAGTTTTTTTTTTTAATAATTAATAGAGTTCCTTCTCCCATCCTATCCTATTCATCGGTACTATTGATACTGTAAAAGTCGTTTTCTTTCTTTTGTTGCCAGCTCATGATAAAAAAGAGTCGCACATACAACCTAGTACATGTTCCTCGACGTTGAGGGCACCCCTGAAGAGCTAGATAGCCGCCCCTTTCTCTCTTTTTACATCCTCATGGACAGACGAAAGAAGGAAAGTTATAGAAAGGGGAAGTGAAGTCTCGCGAAGTAGACAAGAAGCCCTCTTCCCGCGGAGCCCCTTTGCTCCTCGGTCCACAAAGACAAAATGTAGGACGGGTGCTCTGCGCCAAAAAGATCACCAGAATACACACACACACACACACACACATACCTACACAATAAGTACAGAAGTGTAGCATGACTATGTAAATCAATGTGTAACCAGTGAGTATCTAGCCTAACCCCAGAGAAGTAGTGATAAGGGGTTGACATCAACACTTACTAGCGGTCCAATATATCAAGGGCAATAGAAAGTAAACAAGTATGAGGCATGGTAAAGTAAATGAATAGTGTAAACAGATATAGGTATGTGGTACGATCATCCTTTAAACAGTAAATACAAGTTCTCAGTTATCGGTCACCTCCTCAACCGGAGTATATATGTAAAATGGTCCCCACCAGATAGATCGTCACAAATCAATCAGAAAAGCTCACGGATACGATGGCTTCTTGTCAAATATTATGCACGACACTGCCAAGACGAACGGCCCGATCCCATAAGAATCTTTAATGAAATGTCGAGGCGCACGGCCTGATCCCATAATAATGTGTACATTGCCGAGGGTCGAACGGCATGAATCGTAGATGCATCTATTATACTATTGAGGCGAACGATCCGCTCCTATAAGAGTAGTGTTGTCATACTGCCAAGGCGAACGGCCCGATCCAATAAAAATATTATACTGCCGAGGAAAACGGTCCGATCCAATGAAAATATGATACTGCCGAGGCGAACACCCCGATCCTATAAGAGTATGTTACGATGCCCTGCCGAGGCAAACGGCCCGATCCCATTAGAATAAGAAGCTTCAACGAGTCCTTGACCCCACTCACGAATGAACGTGTGAGTTATGAACTTTAGAGAAAGCTTCGCAATGTAAACGCTCAATGCGGGAGAAATTCGTAAGAGAAGCACAATTATTCCACGGCTAATCAAGTAGCTCGTCAAATCTCTATAACAGCGAGTCCATCACTCTACGCAAGCCTAGACTCAATTCGTAATGCGAAATAAAGTAATTAAACATGCAAGGATAACTCAAACAGTATAATTAAAGCATGACGTGAATCCTAGTCTACCCAGACATAATCAGGAATTCTAGCATGCGCACGGACACTCGTCACCTCATATGCGCGTAGCTCCCACAACATGTAACGTATAAGAATATAACACCTATGGGGTTCATTCCCCCTTACAAGGTTAGACAGGAGACTTACCTCGCTTTGAAGTTCCATAACTGGCTCCAACGCCTCCCTAACACCTCAAACCAAATGCTCATCGATCCGAACTAGTCAAACAATCATGAAAACCAATAAAAATATACTCCAACATCATAATTAATTAATTTATAGCAATTCCCAACTTCGCTCGAAAGTCAATAAAGTCAACCATCGGGCCCACGTGCCCGGATTCCGAAAATATTCGAAGATAAACATTATCCATAGCATTACGAACTCAAATATATAATTTATTCCTAATTTCATTTCCAAAATCGTGGTCAAAATCCAAAATTGTCAATCCTAGGTTTCCTACCAAAATTCCACAATTTCCATAAATTTTCCTCCTTAAATCCACATATAAACCATATATTTAGCTTACAACAAGTGGGAAATTACTTAACTTGTATTGCATGATGAAAACCTCCTCAAAATAGCTCCCCAAATTCGGCCTCCCAAGAGAAAAATGAGAGAAATGAGAGCTAATCCTCAATTTAAAATCACCATTGCCCAGCGACTTTCGCACCGGCGGACCATTAGCCGCACCAGCGGAAAAATCCATTGCAGGTGCAGTTCTCAAGCCCAGGCAAATCCGCTTCTGCGGAGAAAATTTCGCTCCTGCAGTCCAGCACTCGCTCCTACGCACTGGCACATTTCGCTTATGCAGAGCATTCTTCGCGTTTGCGGGCTCAAAGATGCGAAAATATCCTCTCATCTGCAGCCATCCCAGCTGCAGTCCAAATGTCGCTTCTGCGACCACAACGCCGCACCTGCGACTAAAGTCTCGCAGGTGCGATTACACCAAAAGCCTTAAGCTTCAGAAATTCTTTAAGTCCATAATTCGATCCGGTTCCAATCCGATTCGTGCCCGGGGCCCCCAAGACCCCAACCAACCATACCAACGCATCCGATTAATGACACGAATTTAGTCGAAGACTCAAATTATGCCAAACAACATCAATGCTATGAATCGATGATCAAAACCCTTCTTTAAACTATTAAACATCATCGAACGCGTTCGAATTGCTCGTAAACGTTCCGGAATGATGCCAAACTTTACGTGCAAGTCAGAAATTACGATACTAACCTTTTTCAAGACTCAAAATCCTAAACGGACATCGACAACATCAAAATTCACTTCAAATCAAACTTAAGAAATCCTTGAACTTTAAAAATACCAACCTTTAATAATAAGTGATGAAATGCTCCCGGACCACTCGATACTCGACCCGAACATACACCCAATTCTGAAATCATCATACGAACCTATTTGAACCTTCGAAACCCAATTCCAATATTGTTTTTTCAAAAGTAAACCTTGGCCAACTTTTACCACTTAAAGCTTCCGAATTTAGAATTTTCTTTCCAAATCAACTCTGAACTTCCCGAAATTCAATTCCAACCACACGTACAAGTCATAATACCTGATGTGAAACTACTCAAGGCCTCAAACCGCCTATGACGTGCTAGAGCTCAAAATGATCGTTCGAGTCATTACACTTGGTGACACCATTTCTCTAGGTAATGAGGCATCAAGCCAGGATAAAGTGAAGGCCATGATTTTCCTTCGTCATCATTTGGATGAAGGTTGAATATTTGACAGTGAAAGATTCACTTGAATTGTGGACTGGCCTGAAGGAAAGGTGTGATCTTAAGTCTATAGTATTGCCAAGGGCTCGATATGAGTGGATGCACTTACGGTTGCAAGATTTTACGACCATAAGTTAGTATAACTCTGTTGTATTTCGAACAACTTCCTAATTAAAATTATGTGGGGATGTCATGAATGTGAGGATTTGTTGGAAAAGACTTTTATGACTTTTCATGCCTCAAATATGGTATTATAGCAGCAATATCGTGAAAGGAGTTTTAAAAAGTATTTTGAAATGATCTCATGCCTTCTGGTAGCTGAAAAACATAATATACTTTTGATGAAAAATCATGAAGCCCGTCCCACCAGGTTTGCTCAGATTCCTTAAGCGAATATGGTAGCGAGACGAGATAAGTCTGGAAAAAGACAGAATAATTATCATGGCCATATGAATGTACGTGATCATGAAAATGTCAAGAGACGATATAATAATCATAATCGTGGTGGTCATGGAAAATGAGAGAATAATATGGGTTCTCAAAACAATCCTTCAAGAGGCAAAATCATTAACTGTCACCTCTGGGCATGAAAGGTCACTGGAAAATTGAATATCGTGCACCTGAGCATTTTGTCGAGCTTTATCAAAACTTCTTCAAAAGAAAGGGAAATAATGTTGGAGCATCTTCCGTTAATACCCCAGTGGAGTCTCACTTGACCTTTAAAAATGATTTTGAGGTAGGACCTTCAAAGAAAAATGATGATAATGTCGAGGCAAATTTTACTTTGAATGATGATGATTTTGAAGACCTCGATGATCTTACTCATTTGGAAGTTGAAGACTTCTTTGGGGATCAAAACTAAAGTTTGATCATTTTACTGGGGAATATAATCATGTTGTTATTTTTATTTTCAGTATTTTTTTTGTCTCATTCTAAAGTTGTTTTTATTTTCAAGTAGTACTTAAGTTGTCTTATGTTGCATTCAGTTAATTAACCTAGCGGGTTCACCTAGATGCCTAGTAAAGAATGAGCTGGTGCGAAAGAGCTGGAGATCATGAAAAGCATTTCCATACTAGGAGGCAGGCGACCGGGAAGCTTTGCTTCTAGAATGCCGACTACATGGGAACAAATGTTATATAGGTTGATTCTAATTCTTGCTACCCGCTGGATGTTGTTAGTTTTTTCGTATTTCTCATGGTGTACTTTTATTTTTTATGAAGGAAATAAAATTCTCCAGTCTTAAATAAGATTCAAGATGAGTAATGAAGATTTATGCCTTTTGGATAGTGCTACAACTCACACAATATTAAGAGAAATTTTTTTTTCTCTTATTTAGTTATGAAAAAGGCCAATGTTAATACAATATCCGGTAATACAAAATTAACGGAGGATTTTGGAAGAGCGGCCTTATTATTACCTGGAGGAATGATATTGACTAAAAATAATGCATTGTATTGTAGTAAGTCTCAAAGAAACTTGTTGAGTTTCAAAGATATTCGCCAAAATGGCTATCATGTTTAGGCCTCTAATGAAGGAAATATTGAATACCTTTAAATTACTACAATAAAAGTAGGGGGGAAATGCGTGCATGAAAAATTACCCGCATTTTCTTCTGGATTGTACCATACAAATATTGGTGTGGTTGAATCACATGCCATAGTAAACAAAAATTTTACTACTTCTAATGATTTTATCATTTGTCATGACCGGTTGGGCCATCTCGGTTCTAACATGATGCACAGAATAATACAGAATTCAAATGGGCACAAATTGAAGAACAAGAAGATTCTTCAATTTAAGGAATTATCTTGTGCTGCTTGTTCTCAAGGAAAATTGATTATTAAACCATCAACATCTAAAGTTGGGATTGAATCCCCTGTATTTCTGGAACCTACAGGGTGATATATGTGGGCTTATACACCCTCCATGTGGACCATTCAAGTATTCTATGATCTTGATAGAGGCATCTATAAGATGGGCACATATGTGCTTATTGTCAACTCGCAATATGGCATTTGCGAGATTGTTGGCCCAAATAATAAGGTTAAGAGCACAATTTCTAGATTATGTAATTAAGACAATTCCTCTTGATAATGCTGGTGAATTTACATCTCAGGCCTTTACTAATTATTTTATGGCCACTAGAATAAAAGTTGAGCATCTGGTTGCTCATGTTCATACTCAAAATGGTCTAGCAGAATCGTTGATTAAACGCCTCCAATTAATAGCTAGATCATTACTAATGAGGACAAAACTTTCTCCTTCAGTGTGGGGACATGCTATTTTGCATGCAGCAGCACTTGTCTGCATAAGGCCAACTAATTATCGTGAGGTCTCCCCATTACAGTTAGCTTTTGGTCAGGAGCCAAATATTTCCCATCTAAGAATTTTTGGATGTGCGGCATATGTTCCAATTGCTCTACCACAACGCACAACGATGGGTCCCCAAAGAAGGTTGGGAGTATATGTTAGTTATGAATTTGCTTCTATTATTAAATATCTAGAGCCTATGACAAGAGATTTGTTTACAGCCAGAATTGCTAATTGTCATTTTGATGAATTAGTTTTTCCAACATTAGGGGGAGAAAATAAAAAGTTGGAAAAAGAGATAGATTAGAACATATTATCTCTATCTCATTTGGATCCTCGTACAAATTAATGTGAACAAGAAGTTCAAAAGATCATTTATATGTAAAATGTTGCAAATCAACTGTCAGATGCATTTATAAACCTTCCACGGGTTACTAAATCGCATATTCTAGCTGTAAATGTTCCAATTCGAGTTGATATCCCTATTGGAAAGTATGATAATACAAATGAGTCTAGGCCACGCCTTAAACATGGTAGACCAATCGGTTCCAAGGATAAAAATTTTCGGAAAAAAAAAAAGAGCAAATGATCAAGTTGATCATAACATGGAGACAATTGTTTAAGAAAAGCATAAAGACATAACAATTGATAAGACCTCACGGGAGGTTCAAGTACTTGAAAATGATGAAAATAAAGAGATCTCAATAAGTTGTCTCTACCGAAAAAAGGTGAAACCGAAATAATGTTGTTGTTGACAATAGTTTTGCATATAATGTTGTAGTTGAAGTGATGCAACAAGATGAGGATCTTGAGCCAAAATTTATCGAATAACATAGACAGAGAAATGATTGGCCAAAATGAAAAAAACTCAATTCAATCAGAATTGGTTTTACTCGAAAAACGTGAAATTTTTGGACCAATAGTTCGAAAGCCTGAAGGTGTCAAGCCAGTGGGGTACAAATGGATTTTTGTACGAAAACAAAATGAGAAAGGTGAAGTCATAAGATATAAAGCACGACTTGTAGTACAAAGGTTTTCAAAAAGGCCAGGCATTGATTATATGGAGACATATTCTCCTGTGTTAGATGCAATTATCTTCAGGTATCTAATATATCTGACAGTCCATGAATTGCTTGATATGCGATTAATGGATGTTGTCACAACCTACTTATATGGCTCATTGAACAATGAAATTTTTATGAAAATCCCTGAAGGATTTCAAGTTCCTGAAGCTCATAAAAATTTAAGGGAAACTTGATCAATAAAGCTCCAGAAATCTTTATACGGATTGAAGCAACCAGGGAGGAAGTGGTACAATTGCCTTATCGAGTATTTGATGAAGGAAGGGTACAAAAATGAAACTATTTGCCTTTGTGTCTTTATTAAGAGGTATGGATCTGAATTTGTCATCCTAGTTGTGTATGTTGATGATTTGAATATCATTGGCACTTCTAAAGAGCTTACAAAGGTTGTAGAGTGTTTGAAAAAAGAATTTGAAATGAAAGACCTTGGTAAGACAAAATTTTGTCTTGGCCTACAAATTGAAGATGTAATAAATCGAATTTTTGTCCATCAATCAACATACACTGAAAAGGTTTTAAAGCGATTTTACATGGATAATGCACATCCATTGAGTACCCCATTGGTTGTGAGATCACTTAACATTCCATTTCAGCCTCACGAAAATGATGAAGAGCTCGTTGGTGATGAAACTCCACATCTTAGTGCAATTGGAGCACTGATATATATTGCCAATAACACCTAGCCAGATATTACTTTTGTAGTAAGCTTATTAGCAAGATTCAGCTCTTCCCCAACAAGAAGACATTGGAATGGTGATAAGCATATATTTAGATATCTTCAGGGAACTATAAATATGGGATTGCTTTATTCTAATGAATTCAAGTCAGAAATGATTGGCTATGCCGATGTAGGTTATTTTTCTGATCCACATAAAGCCCGATCTCAAACATGCTATTTGTTTACATATGGAAGTACAGCTATATCATGGCGCTTAATGAAACAAACAATAGCTGCCACATCTTCAAATCATGCTGAGATAATAATCATTCATGAAGCTAGTCGCGAATGTGTTAAGATCAATAACTCAGCATATTCAGGAAATATGTGGTTTTCTTATGAAAAAAGATAATCCAGCTACACTATATGAAGAAAATGATGCTTGCATTGCTCAACTGAAAGGATGATAAATCAAAGGAAACAAAACAAAGCACATTTCACCAAAGTTCTTTTTCATGTATGATCTTATAACAAAAATGGTGAAATTAATGTTCAACAGATTCGTTCATGTGAAAATTTGGCTAATAAGTTCACTAAGGTATTACTAACTTTAACCTTTGAGAAGTTGAGACAGAAGATTGGAATGCGCCGTCTTTGAGAAATCAAGTGATGTTTTCATGAGGGGGAGTAAGATACGCATTGTACTCTTTTTCTCATAGCCTAGATTTTGTCCCGTTGGGTTTTCTTGCTAAGGTTTTTTACGAGGCAGCAAATAAAGTATATTATAAATATTTATACTCTTTTTCCTTCACTAAGATTTTTTCCCACATGGTTTTTCCTTGTAAGGTTTTAACAAGGCATATTATCTTTTTTTGGACATCCAAGGAAGAGTGTTGTAAAACCTTTAGTAAATGTGGACTTCCACTACTTTCATTACTCATTACTATTATGATTGTAACTCCGACACCTCTATAATCCCTCCCCATGATCTTCCCTTGTAATCTCAATTATTAATGTCATGTTTAAGACAATCCTTTTGTAGCCTTCTATGTAATAGTATAAATAGAGGCATATAATGTGACATGAAACACACTTGAACACTTGATGAAATAAGAAAGTTATCTCTTCTTCTCTTATTCTATTACTTATCTTCTTGTTTTATATTATTACTTTGAGCTACATTTCTTTATATAAGCTACTATGATCAATAAATTATCAATAAAAAAGTTTAAATTATGACCTTACAGTTTTTCGTCAAGCTATCACAAACCATCAACTTTAACAATTGACCTTTGGCCTAACTATAACAAAATATTCACAAGCCTATAATTCATTAATGTCAAATAAATTTCGCACAAAGAATTTAGCACAATGATTTATTAATTCGACTAATTCTTATAAGGGTGGCCTAGAATACAACGAAGTCAGGAAAAAAAGGTTCGGCCTCACTATTTAATGTGTCTTATATGGCAAAATACATAAACAATTCAAGTTATTCCCAACAACCAGATAGATACCTCGCACTTCAAGCCTTTAATAATATAGGTCAACTAAACCTTATCAGTCCACCTCGCGCGAAATACACTCCTTGAGACACCCGTTAAAAAAGAAGACAAAAACAAAATTATGTCTCTCCCCTTCCGTTGTTATTGCCCTTTTCCAAGGAGCAAAGGATGGTTTTCACTAATGGAGGGGGTTTGAATCTGATGAGAAGTGAATTAATGTCTTCTGGCTGTATTGTGAAGGAATAAATTAAGGTGGAGGTTTAAAGGAGAATGTGATGCTGAGAGAGGAGAAATATTTGGTTTATTATTTTTTTCTTTTGTTTTTATAATTTAGACACGTGTCAAATACTAATTGATTCTTACTAATATCTCTAAAAGTGTATCTATCACACTCAAGGGGGGCTAATGAGCTCAGATGCTTACTAAACTTGAATTATTAAAGGCTTCAAGTATTTGACCGAAAATACAAGTGTCTAGCTATCAGTTGGGAACTACTTAAGGAGTTCAACCAGATATTTAAGAATGAATGATAACAAAGTCCTTATACATTCACCTATGTAGCTTTTCATTATATTGCAAAAACACAAGTTTTGTAAAATTTCTGGAAGCGTTTAGTTCAAACAGCAAGGAAGTGTTCTGTCTTGCCATGCAGCGACACTAATTCTAACAGAAATTGGTTAAACAGCTTCACTCTAAATCAACAAGATGCATAATAGCTTTCAAAAGATATTAAAGATTGTATTAATTTATTTAACACCGGCGTCACTATTTTCTAACAGGTTCAAGAAAATGAATTTTCACTAAAGTTCAAGGTTCTTATAAAGTTAAATAAACGTAAGATCAAGTTATCTAATATATTAATATGTAGTGCTGATATTTAACTCCAATCTCAGTGAAATATTCAAGATAGGAGGTGATGGACTGCACCAACTTTATGAGTTTTCATTTACACTCACTACCATCAATAGGCAAGGTGCTATACAGTTCGATAAACTCAATTCGAGAACCTAGATCATAGTTGATTGTGCTGGCAAATTACTACAAAAAAATTTAATAAAATTAAAACTAATCTTGAATAGCAATTCAACGTGTAGTGCCTATATAGCGGATTGCACTGGCATATTTCAAAAACCATTAATACAATTAAAAGTAACCTTGTATAGCAGGTAAATATGTAGTGCTGTGATTTAACCCCAATCTCGTTGAATATTCAAGAGAAGAAGCTGATAAACAGCACTAACTTTATGAGTTTTTTCAGACCCTAACCCCACTATATGTTCAAGAGCAAGAGTATAGTTAAACTCAAACACTTCATTAAATAAAGTATAAATGGCTTTAGACACATAATTAATAAAAAAACAAACAAGAGGAAAATAATTAAATTAAAGCCTCAGTGTAATTCGTATTAATCATGTGCAATGTAGCAAAACCAAGGAGGTTCCCCCTGCAAAGCAGGGACCCTGGCTTCACTACATCTCATAGTTGGATTGAAACATCATCGGCTGCAAAATTACAGAACAAATTGGTTCGTTTTTACAAACAAGAGATAAATGGTATAGAAAAAGAAATAATTACATAATCTCAGAGAAATTTAATAATTTCATGATAATTGTAGTAGCCTCAAGGGGTTCTCCCTGAAACAGGGTCTCGAGGCTAACTACAATTTCAAATACTATCCAGCAATTTCAGATCTCATCATCGATTTAATTAATACAAAATAATTGCTTTACAAAATTAAGAGACTCAGGGATATAAACAGCTCTATCAATCACAGAATATCAGAAGCAGAACTGGCATTAAAGCTGTATTTTATATCATCACTGCCAAAACACATGAAAATAAAAAAGATCTAAAACTGTAAAGATGCTGATTTTATAACTATGAAAAGATATGCTTAAAACAATAGGCAAATAATAATTTGTAAAAAAGGAATTAATTTGGCTCATATTAAGAAATTCAACCATTTTTTTGTTATGCTTCACCGATTGCTCTCAGAAGCGCGGATAAATCCGTTTTAATCATCGCCAAACTTAAGGCATGAAAGACATATTATAATTAAAATAAAATTTTAACCAAAAAAAGGAAGCTAGATGTAAGCAGAGGCATATAATAATTCAAGACAAAAAAAATAGATCGAAAACTTTTCAAAGGGATGTAGCCGTTGATTTGACACAGATTAGCCATGATAAAAAGGTACAAAGGAGCTAAACTGCAACACTTAGCGGCGGGTAAGTTTAGCACGAGCTTTGGGGCTACTAACTTCACTATTTTAATAAACTCAGATGAGCCCGGGAGGCTACGTGCAATTATCTCTTCTGCTTAAATAGAATGAGAAATATAAGAAGAAAAATTCATGTGTAAAGAGGGGGGAAAAAAGGACAATTATTCGAACTCCATTGAAACAGATATGAGCTATGTTAAGAAGCATATATTGAGAAAACTGAGTGTTTTGGCTTTTATAGCAGAAGCGGCGCCTCTAAAACCCTAATTAATGTCCCGTTCTGGATCTGGATCGGAGAGGGGAAGGCCCAGTACGCGTTACGGATCTTCTTAAAATTTGAAAGTGGGTAAGTTGACCAAATAGGATTGGACTAGGAGAATTAATTCAAATAGCCGTCCATCTAATTTTTTAAACTAAAAATAGTTGGAGGACGTATAAGATATGCATAACTCATATATTCTATGTGTATAATAATATATAATTTATTTATACCGACTAAAAAAAATAAACAGTAAATATAACCGGCTATTTATGTAACAATCCCATAGGATTATGTTGTGCCGCCGTTTACATTTTGACACGATAAGAATAATATGGGAAAATAACCTCCGATTAAAATTTTGGAAAACGCTCTGAAAATTACTACTCCTTCCATTTCAATTTAGATGAGGTAGTTTGACTCAGTACGGAGTTTAAGAAAAAAGAACAAGACTTTTAAAACTTGTGGTCTTAAAAGCTTAAGAGATAAAAGCTTTGTGCGATTATGATACTTGTGTGGTTATAAAAGTTTCTCATTAAAGGTAAAATGGATAAAATGAAGAGTTTAAAATTAAATTATTCTTAAATTTAAAAATATATTATTTATTTTAGAACAAATAAAAAAAATATCTCATCTAATTTGAAACGGGTGAGTCGAATTTTTCACGATCACTGTCACCACAAAACCTAACGAACTGCCAGGATTATTCAGTATTGCGGCTGAAAGACCTGACATCACCATAATTGTCTACTAAGTAAAACTTTGGCGATCGCCACGAGCGCTTACCAAAATTTTGGTTGTATGCTATTTTTTCCAAGACTTTGCTTAACCATGTCAAAATTTAAATGATGGTCTTAAAAATGTCCATTCATCGTAATTTATTCTTTAAAGCGACTATTTAAATTTCGTTCCATATTAAGTCATGAGTTAATTTTTTTTTTCTAATAGTTGTATTCGGCTAGCTTGTGCATCTTATTTATTCTATCGGATATTTATTATTTTTCGTAAATATAAATATCAAATAATTTTGCCTACTAAAAATTAAGCATTAACTTATAATTAAATTTTATGGTTAAATTCATCAACTATTTTTTAAAATTTAGCGTATTAGACTATGAAGACGCAATTTAAAGAGTGGCCAAAAACATAAGGTGCAAATCCTTAATAATTTGCAAGTTGTGAATTTCAAATTTCCAATCCGACCCACAAATTTCAGGTGGTTTGTAAAAGAAACACTTACACCCACTTCAAATATATCTCAGTGTCTATAATTCAGCCTAAGTCGATTTTTTCTTTTAAAAAAATGGTATTTTCACTTTTAGGTTTTTTTTGACATTTTTCTCATGCCTTTCTTCATATACTAATATTCATCATGCGAGGTCTTGAAATAAAGTATGACATAACAATAACGAAAAAATTCTAACAGAATGACAATAAAGCTATTAATATATTATAGCATAGATTTGGAATTTTTTATTAAAATATGGTAGATTATTCTTCCAAAGTACATCATCTCAACATTATAAAGTTTAGCATTCACGTTCATTAGATGACCCGTCCAAAGTCATTATATGTGTCAAAAATTAGGCATTAAATAAATTATGTTAAAAGTGTATGCTTTTGGTAAAAACTTCTCAGAAAATGCAACAATCAAACAAAAATATGAGAAGCAGATCTAACTCATTGATAGAGTTTTGGGGCACTTAATAGACAGTTGAAAGATGACTATACATACTATAAGGACTTAATAAACTTCGAATAATCGGCAAGTTAACAAAATAAAATACCATATTGATGGTAGGCTAGTAACTCACATTTTTAGCCATAGTTAGCACTTTAATTGCTGTACTTTAGTTATGTTTGAGCCTAATTATTGAAGTAGTACTTTATATTTATTACGTGTGTTATGCTATGTAGGATGTGATTTCTAGTTAAGAAGCAAGTTTAGAGCTAAAATAGATGATTTGGAGATTTAAAGTCTGAGTAGAAACCCAAAATATTAATTCGGGATTGAGTTTGGGGGTCGAGGACCGTATATGCATAGGAAAAATGAGAAAAAAAATTGTCAAGGGAATAAAACAAGGATGCCACGTCTGTTTACCCGTAAAATGGTACAGTTGAAATTATACGTGATTTCTAGACAAGTGAATTAATTTAATCCCGAAATAATAAAATAATTAAAGAAATGCACAATACTTAGTCTTGAAATGATGATAAAATCACGAAAAATAATTATTTGGGAGCAAAGCTTCCGGATACAACAGTAATGAAACCAAGGAACAAGAATGTAAAATTGTATAAAGCTTTTTATTGATTATAGCGTAAGTTTGCTAGGAAAATCGTGTCCTTTACAAAGATAACAGAGATCACTATTTATAGTTGCACCTAGGGAACAAGGTCCTAGGATCATGCTCTTCTTTAATGTCAATTATGAGGGCCACTGAATAAGGTGTAACGGTGAGCATAAATTCTTTGTAACGGGCAGTGCATTAAATACTGTAGAATATTCTCCATTAAATGCTACCGGACGGAGGGTATTTATCGCATATTTATGAGTGTTATTCTTTCTGGTGATAGACAGGACAATTGCCTTCGGTTTTAGCTATCCCCCTGTCTTAGGTTCCACGTGTCCCTCTTTTGGACAGCCACGTAGCATAGTATATTTTACCCTAGACAGATAGTCCCCCTACTTTCTGGTGACATAACTTTGTGTCACCGGAAAGTTGGTAGAAGCACTTTTTTTGGCAGGAATTACTATGAATCCTTCTGAAAAGCTTCTGACGGTTGATTAGAAGCACGTCTCTCCGCATTTAATGTCCCTGACACGCATCATCCCACGATTCAGCATAACTTTTTTCGGTTATCGAGGCAATCATGGTCATGAATTTAGCCGCATAAACCTTTACTTTTACACATCAACCTCTTTTATTCATACTCCATAACTCTTCAAACTCTCTTTATTAGACTTGCATCCTGTTCTTCAACCTTTTTTCAACTCTCTTCAAACAAAAAAGCTTTTTATCCTTCCATATAATGGTTTCTTCTTCAAAGAATACCAATTCTTCAAAGAACAAAAACAAAGCCGAGGAATCAGCTTTTCCAACAGTGGGCACCATCATCCCCAGAAGTCTTGTTACAACAAAAGACTTCGAAGAGAAATTTCTTTCTACTGGCTCTCGTACATGGGCCGTTAGTAGGTATCCTTCTTCCATCCGACCTTCTAGCATTCGTGTTGTGAAGGAAGACAGTCGTTGCCAGGACCTAACCATTTTCGCTCCCAATCTGACAGAGCGGGTAACCCTACCCAAGGAGAATTTTGCATCCGTTTACACGTATCCCATTACTTTGGGTGCGTTTTCCTTTTGAGTGGAGAACTTGACTCCGTTATTATGGAGTTCTATCTCCGCTACCAAGTGTGCTTGGCACAAGTAAGTCCTTCTGTGTAAAGGACGATTGCTTGCCTTCAGCGTTTGTGTCAAGAGACAGGAGAGGAGCTATTCTTAGCTCATGTGATGAATCTCTATTCCCCCAAGATCTTCCACGGGGGAATGATAAACTTCAGCAAACGTGGTCACCATGCTCTACTATCTAGCATGGATGACGACAACGACCGTGGGTGGATGAAACGGTGCGTTGCTGTTGCCACCAATGATATCATTCCAGCAACAGCTTCATCCTTTATGGAATCATGGAACCGCACTCGTAAGCTCCTTATTTAATACCCCTTTTACTAGAAATTCCTTTATATTTGTACTGATCCTCCACCTTTCGCCTGTTTCAGCAACCCGGTGGGTTCTACCTAGGGTTGAAGGCTTGGCCCGGTGGGTCTAGAAAATCTAGGACGTGACTATGCTCGAGACCCGCACATGGAAAGAACTGGCCCTTAAATACGGTGGAAGTCCAAAAATCATGGTAACTCAAATTCGTCTCGTTTTTGCTTTTCACGCTAGGAAATTGATTGACTTTTTCTCCATTTTTCCTGAAATCAGGTCTACTTGTGGGCTCGGTTGCTGTCCCCGAGGAGGACGTTTTGACTGATCCTGCTGACGTGAGGCTGCTTCAGGAGGTGCTTACTCCAACAGGTGTCTCCGGGCCTGCTACGGATACAAGTGTTTCTTCACAGAGTCCCCGGCCGAAGAACAAGCAATCAAAAGAAGGTGTTCCTCTGCGGCCGGAGGGAAAAGTAAGAAGGCAAAGAATGATGCCCCCGAGTCATCTCCGAAAGTCGTGGTGACAAGCCCTCTTCCTGGGCCGGCCATTGATCCCGTGATGATTGACGATGATGGAGAAGCTAGCAAGGAAGGAGCTTCTCTACATAGAAGATACGACCTTCATCAACTCAACAGACCGCTCAATCCATTGAGTTAGTTACACCAGTTGCGGACGACGTCTCAGCGTTCC
>MCJB01009167.1:87858-102409 GCA_002018475.1 Nicotiana obtusifolia
GTTCAAATGCGAAGAATGCGAATTGGAACACTAGGAATCTTGCACCTTCGAGGATCCCACTAATGAATTGCTATACAATCCTCCACTTGGTAACAAACTTCGCTTCCCCTTAGGAATTTATGATATCAAGAAAAGTACTATCTAACAATCCTCTAATAGTTTGCACTTATGAACAGTCGAGTAACCTTTGTTTTATAGTAAACTTAATTCCTAGTGAAAATTTTGCAATAGAGCCAAAGATTATCTAACTGCCCCGGAGTGGTTCTTCGCTTGTGTGCCTTGCTATTAAAGGTCTTATTGCTGCCGTTGAAACTTTCTTCATAGTATGCTTTCCATTGTTGCCTCGTTAAAAACCTTGCCAGAAAAACCCAATTGGGACAAAAACTTGACGTAGGGAAAAAGAGTGCAGCGCATACTTCCAGTATAAACGATGTTTGTCAGCAATAATATCACTTGAGGTGTGCCACATTCCAATTGCTTGGCAACTTTTCTACATTTTGATTCTCTAACTCGTACGAACCTTTCCCGATGACAGTTGAGACCCGATAGAGGCCTTCCCAGGTTGGGCCTAACTTCCCGGCGTTGAGTTCCGGGGTGTTTTGGGTTGCTTTCCTTAAAACCAAATCTCCCACTTTAAAGTAAAGAATGTTGACTTTTCGATTGTAATATCTTTCCATTCTCTGCTTTTGTGCCGCCATCCTTACATGTGCCAAGTCCCTGCACTCATCAAGTAACTCCAAGTTGACTAGCATCGCTTCATTGTTTGCTTTTTAACTTGCGTGGAAATACCTTAAGGTAGGCTCCCATACTTCCATCGGAATCAAGGCTTCTGCTCCATACACAAAGGAAAAGGGAGCTTCCCCGTGCTTGATTTGACCGTCATTCGGTATGCCCATAAAACTCCGAGTAGTTCCTCAGGCCATTTACCTTTAGACACTTCCAACCTTTTCTTGAGGTTTTGTATGATCACTTTGTTTATTGACTCTGCTTGACCATTTGCGCTCGGATGATAGGGTGAAGACGTGATCCTCTTTATTTTCAAATCTTTAAGGAACTTTATGATCCTTGCGCCGATGAATTGCGGCCCATTGTAGCACGCTATATCTTTTGTATTTCGAACCTGCAGATTACGTTTTCCCACAAGAGATCCACCACTTCGCGTTCGCCGATCTTTTGATAGGGACCTGCTTCCACCCATTTAAAAAAATAATCAGTTAAAATCGAAAATAAATCTTACCTTACCATGAGCTGGTGGTAGCGGTCCGGTGATGTCCATGCCCCACTTCATGAACGGCCACGGAGATAGGTTTGAATGTAGTGGTTCCGTCGGTTGATGAACTAGCGGTGCGTAACGTTGGCACTTATCGCATTTTTGCACGAAATCTTTGGCGTCTCGTTCCATGTCGGGCCAGTAATATCCTGACCTTACCACTAAGGAAACTGCATCCAAATGGTTTCCGCATATCCCTTTGTGGACCTCTCGCATAACATAATTTAATTCGGATGCTCCCAAACATGGCCAGCGGGCCTTGGAAAGATTTTCTATATAATTATCCTCCTTTAAAGATTTTCTGCTCGAGATAATCAATGATCTCATTCCTCCAGTCCTAGACCAAATTAGTAGCATTTACCTCGTAATAGCTATCTGCATCTAGGACCGAGTGCATCAGTTGTACTACCATCCCAAACTCTGATCCCTTCATTTCTCTTGACGAGCCGAGGTTAGCCAGCGTATCTGCTTATGCATTTTCTTCCCTCAGGATGTGAGTAATCGAGCACTCCTGAAATCGAGCCAACAGAGCCTGGACCTTGACCATGTTGGTTACATGCGCTCTTCTTTGGTTTCAAAGATCCCGTAGACCTGATTTACCACCAGTTGTGAGTCGCACTTGATTTCAATGACTTCAAAATCTAGTCTCTAAGACAGTTCGAGTCCTGCAATCAAAACCTCATACTCTACTTCATTGTTAGTTAAAAGGGCCTTTCTGATGGCTTGCCTTAGGATTTCTCCCGAAGGCGTGGTTAATACTATGCCAAGCTCGGACCCTTTTACGTTGAAGGCTCCGTCCGTGAATAAGGTCCAAATTTCCGATATCGATTCTGACACCATGAATGCCTCTTTGGCTACTAAAGGTATCAATCCCAGACTGAAATTGGCCACAAAGTCAGCTAAAACTTGTGACCTAATCGCAGTCCTTGTTTATATTCTATGTCAAATTCACTCATTTCGACGGCTTATTTGGCCAGCCTACCCTAGAGTTCGGGTTTTTGAAGGATATTCCGTAGGGGAAATGTTGTCACCACAGCTATCAGGTGACATCAGAGGTAGGGCCTCAGCTTCCGAGCAACGATTAGAGAGCGAAGGCCAGCTTCTCCAAGTGCGGGTAGGGAGTTTCTGCTCCAGTTAAAATTTTACTAACCTAATAAATGAGAGATTGCATACCTTCATCCTCTCAGACCAAAACTGCACTTACCAGTACTTCCGAGACTGCGAGGTAGACCAACAGTGTTTCACCTTCCTTTGGTTTCGAAAGTAATGGAGTGCTTGACAAGTACCTTTTCAAATCTCTTAAAGCCTGCTAGCATGCTGGGGTCCATTCGAAGTTGTTTTTCTTTTTGAGTAGTACGAAGAAAGGGTGGCATTTCTCTAATGATTGAGAAATGAATCTGCTCAAAGCAGCCAATCTCCCATGAGCCTTTGGACTTCTTTCATGCTTGACAGCTGATCCGGAACTTCGATGGCCTTGATCTTATCGGGGTTTACCTCGATCCCCCTTTGTGATACCAGAAATCCTAGGAACTTACCAGAGCTGACCCCAAACACGCACTTCTCGGGGTTAAGCTTCATGTTATACTTCCTTAGGATCTCAAAAGATTCTTGCAGATGCTTGAGGTGATCACCTACATTCAAAGACTTAACAAGCATATCGTCTATATAAACTTCCATAGTTTTCCCTATTTGTTTTTCAAACATCTTGTTTACGAGCCTCTGAAGTGGCTCCGGCGTTCTTCAACCCAAAGGGCATCACATTATAGCAATTGTGCCAAAATTCGTTATAAATGAAATCTTTTCCTGATCCTCCAGGTTCATCTTAATTTGGTTGTACCCGGAATAAGCATCGAGAAAACTCATTAACTCCTTCCCGGCCGTAGCATCAATCATTTGATTGATGTTTGGAAGTGGGATTTCTGGCACACCTTATTAAAGTCTTTATAATCTACACACATGCAAAATTTATTGTTCTTCTTAGGAACTACTACTATACTAGCTAGCTAATCTAGATACTTTACCTCTCAGATCGAACCGAATCAAGTAAGTGAGTTACCTCATATTTGACAAATTTATTCCTGGCCTCCACAATAGGGTGTTTATTTTGTCTTACCGGGGGGATATTAGGATTCAGACCTAGCTTGTGTACGGCCACCTCCATTGGGATATCTGTCATGTCCTCATGTGACCAAGCAAAACAATCGGCATTAAATTTAAAAAATTCAATAAAGCCCCCCAAGTGGAATTTCCTTTCTAAGAACTCTTCAAACAATGCAACTTGTTCGAGCTCTTCCGCGGTGGATTTTGTTGCATCCGTCTCTTCTAGTGCCTGGAAATACCTTGGTACCTGATAAGATTCCGACGCCTCTACCTCCGGGCTAACTTCATTCGATTTGGGAGCGGGCGCCAGTTCTTGTAGTTGCTATGCCGCGTGTTCCTTCCCTTTTCTACTGGAGATTGGAATCATATTCATCTCCCTCGCTGTCAGTTGATCGCCCCTTATCTATTCGGGCGTTGGGAATTTCAGTAGCTGATGATATGTTGACGGTACAACTCTCATCTCGTGCAACCAAGGTCTTCCCAGAATAATAGTATATCATATGTCACCATCCACAACTTTAAAAAGAGTCATTTTCATCACCCCTTCAGCGTTCGTGGGAAACAAAAACTCTTCTCGGGTTGTCACGCTCGCAAGGTTGAATCCGGCGAGGATTTTTGTGGCCGAAATGATGCTTCTGGTGAGTTTAGCTTGCTCCAATATTCTCCATTGTATGATATTGACCTAACTTCTTAGATCCACTAAAACACGTTTAATTTTAAAGTCTAGCGCATTTAAAGAAATTACCAATGCGTCGTTGTGCGATACCAACAATTCATCTGCCTCTTTCTCCTTCAAAGTGATGTCGTCTTCAGCAACTTCCCCGAGTCTCTTGCTATGGGTTATCGATACTTTCGTCTTTTTTGCTGCCGAGACAGTGACCCCGTTGATTTCATTCCCCCCAAAGATCATGTTGATCATCTGGCACGGAGGATCTTCTCCTGCTTTCGAGGGTTCCATGTTATCCTAGTTGCGACATAGTTGTTCTTGGCTCCGTCACTTAAGAATTCTCTTAGGTGTCCATTCTTCAATAGTGTTGCCACTTCTTTCTGGAGATGTCGGCAGTCCCCAGTCCGGTGGCCATTCGTCCCGTGGTATTCACACTACAAGGTGGGATCCCTCTGGCTGGGATCGGATCTCATCGACTTCGGGAACCGTGCTTCTTTGATGTTTCTCATGGCTGACACCAACTCTACTACACTGACGTTGAAATTGTATTCTGACAGCCTGGGTAGGAAGGATCCCGCGTACTTGACGCTTCTTTTTCCTGCAATGATTTATTGTTCCGACCACGATCAGTCCTTCTGTCGGCGGCAAACCTGTCTACTGAACGGAAGCCTCTGTCGCGGCCTTCGGTCTGTTCGTAGGGCAAAAACTGGCCCCTCGAAGACCGTCTGTTCGTGTTGAAATCGTCTTTTAATTTTTCTCTATTCTGGAGCCGACCGCTTTCCCAGATAAGTCTTTCCCTTTTAATTTTCCTTCGCATAAACATTTGTGTTCAAAACTTTCCTTTGATCTTTTGTCCTAAAATCATTACGCTTTGCTTTTTGAGTCTGTCTTTAGGAGTTTCTTTCGAATTAGCCCATGTTGAATAAGTAGGAAAAGGATTTCAAAGCTTACTACCAACTTCCAAATTGCACAAAGTGGAGCTTGGCCAAGCATATCACAACAAACAGGATTTGTAATGAAGTATGCAAATAGTTAAAGTTCAGGAAGTAAGGCAATTCTTGAGTTTTGAGGAAATACAAGGATGCAACAGCATCCGGAATGAAAATGCAATGCAACATGCAAGGTCAAGAAATTCGGGTCGTTCAGATTTTGTGATCCAATATCAATCAAAGATCAAACCACTCTTTGCTAGCTCAAAGCCGCTGATCAGAATGAAGCATGGCAGTCAGCAGAAACAGATTCCCAAGCAAGAGTGAAAACTTGAACATATTGCCCAGCAGAAGCAAACCCTCAGCAATGAAGCCGCAAACTAACCACCACATTTTTCAAACTAACAAGACTTTATCTGAAACAGGAGGCATGAAAATTCGTTAATCAACAAAGCCTTCTTGCGAAGAAGACATGGCTTGGGAGGCAAAAGTTTCTATTCAGAATTCCCCCAAGCAGAGAGCATGGCCCAGGTAAATTCAATTTTTAAATTTTCAGGACCCTCCTGGATAATGAAAAGTAGTTTTTAAATTTTCAGGACCCTCCTGGATAATGGGAATTAGTTTTTAAATTTTCAGGACCCTCCTGGATAATGAGAATTAGCTTTTAAAATTTTCAGGACCCTCCTGGATAATGGGAATTAGTTTTTAAAATTTTCAGAACCCTCCTGGATAATGGGAATTAGTTTTTAAAATTTTCAGGAACCTCCTGGATAATGGGAATTAGTTTTTAAATTTTCAGGACCCTCCTGGATAATGGGAATTAGTTTTTAAATTTTCAGGACCCTCCTGGATAATGGGAATTAGTTTTTAAATTTTCAGGACCCTCCTGGATAATGGAAATTAGTTTTTAAAATCTTTCAGGACCCTCCTGGATAATGGGATTTAAATTTAAAATTTTCAGGACCCTCCTGGATAATGGGAATTAGTTTTTAAATTTTTCATCACCCTCCTGGATAGAGGAATTTAATTTTTAAGGTAACATAATTAGATTAATCCCCGCAAATATGCTCAGGTTCCAAACCGGGGCAGAAAAGTTTCTTTTGTTTTGTCTGCTTTATTATAGTATCAGGCGCCCACCTGGATAACGAGGGAACACCTTCAAGTCTTAGCAATCAGGCGCCCACCTGGATAACGAGGGAACACAACTCAAATTTTAGCAGTCAGGTGCCCAGTTGGAAAACAAGGGCATTTATTTTAAAGTTTATTCAAGTTTCAAAGTTCAAGATAGAAGCACCAAGAGCCCGCCTAAGGAATAGAGTCGAGTCAATTTAGAGTAGCAGAAGCTCGCCTCAAGAATGCAAGTCAGCAGTTTGAGATGCACAACAAGACCGAGAGAAGATTCAAGATAGAAGAATAGATAGGATTTTGTAATTTTTATGAACCACGAACCGGAACCTCGACGGCACTTCACTCGACTTCCTACCTCGGTACTCCACTGCCATTCTTAATTACGAACTACACATGACCTGATTCCTTTATAACCAAGGGTATGTAGGCAGCTCAAATACCAGGGCTCGGTCACATTCTATTTCCTTCAATTTTTGTTTCCACAACCAGACGTCGGGTCAAAATCATGTCTTGTTGTTCTTTGCCTGAAAACACTCCATGTTTCCCGTCAAAGAGGGGCAGCTGTAGACATGTAATTTTTGACCCACGTACTAGAATCACCTCTTATAGCCATAATACTTTTTAGAATAATTATTGGAGCCTATTTTTGTAGGAATCTATTTTATTATTAAATCTAGTTCTATTTTTCTTATTAGGTTCAAAATAAAAAAAAATATACCAAAATAGTTCCAAAGCTCTTATCTCCTAAATTCAATTAAAGTCTTATATTTTGGGCTGGGTGTTCAGATTTTTATTCTTTAGCCCAAATTTATTAAATTCGAGCCCAATCCAAAACTCAGCGAAAATCAGCTGTAAATTCACCCCAAACACATCTGAAAATGCCGCCCTAAACAACCCAGAATCCCAGCTGAAAATCCTCCCAGACATCAGCTTCTTCTCCTCCAAAAGCACAACGAAATCAAGCTTAATTTCCAGCAGTTTTCTACATTTAAACCCAACTGGTCGTTCGAGTTTTACGGTGAGGTTTCGAGTCGCCGGCAAAGTCCTGTTCGAGGTCGCCGACGAGGTTCGCAGTTCAAGGTTCAATTCCTGTCTTCATTTTGAGATCCATCTCGTCTCCTTCTCTTTATTATTTGTGATGTTATTTTCATGTGTTATGATGAACTATATTATAATGGCCTAACGTTCCTGGTTGGTCTAAGTTCTGTTGAATCGCCTCTTATTTTATGTCGGTTGAGTTGTTTGCTTATTTTTGACTGCGGTCTATGTCATTATGTATTCATTGCTTATGATATCGACTCTGAATTATTTGTATGTGCTGAATCACACGTAGAAATTAGTGGATAGATAATGTTTATGAACAGAACTCTAATGAAGATGGTCAAAACTGCTTGGAATGGGTCGTGTGGTTTAAATTAAGAGGACACAAGCATTTGGTAAAATACTGTTTGAGCACGAAGCAACTTTTTCTAAAAGAGACTTTGTAGTCAAATTGTCGAGTAATCCAGCATCATATTTTGATCTAAAAAAAATAAAAAGCTGCTCAATTTTAATATCTAGACATACAGACATGCATGAAAGTATGAGTCATTATTTATTTATAGATAATTATTTTGGTAAGAGGAAGTGATTTTGTCTGTCTTCGTTCCCCTTTATGGCTTACGCGTTTTTGTAAATTGGGTCGTGGGAGGGGGTTGAACATTAAGGATGAAAGGTTAAGTTTATATTGTTAATTATTTTGCTTTAATAGTTACTCGGTAGTAGCATGTTTAGGCCGACCACACTTGGGTAGGCAATATTAGGACATTTTATTAATTTTTGAGGTTCGAGGTCGTTCCCTTAGTTAAATTCATCCGGGGAATGCCCCGAAGGACTTGTGTATATTATATTCCGGGGAATGCCCCGAGGTATTTGTATTTGGAGGCCTAAAGTAAAACTCGTAGCATTTCAGTTTTAGTTTTGTTTTCCTTTTATTAGGTGGGAATGACCTCGAGCCTCATATGTGTTTTTTTTTCTCTTCTGTGTTTGTTTTATCTCGATTTGAATATTCTAAAGCCAACTAAATTGAGTACGCAACCGTGATTTTTTACGGGACTCGAGGAATGCCTAACACCTTCTCCCCGAGTCAAATGAACCCCCTTATCCAAATTTCTGGTACGAACTTGACTTCGAGTCTAAGTTCTAAAATGGTGGCCTGACACACCGGAATCAATCGTCAGGTGGCGACTCTAAATTTATTTTTGTCACTATTAAAAATTTTTAATTTCGAATTTTTATTAAATCTTTTATTTATTTAAAAGATTTAGTAAAGTCTCACAAAAAAAAAAAAGGAGTGAAACTTTAAAAGTCAAACCGAAGTAATTCTTCAAGAATTTCGTCAGTCTAAAGACAGTTTTTTACAAAGTTATCACAGTTGTTCACCAAAAAGATAAGATTAGACCAGAACTTTTAAAATAATATCTTATGTTAATACCAAATCAATTGCCACCTAAAGAATAATTTTTTTAAGGAAAGGAGATATGAAGCTTTGGATGAATTCTACTACCAATCAGAGAGGGGATATTAATAAGCCGTTTGAAAAGGTAATGATTTCTTAAGACGACTCCCATGATCAAGTACTACGAGTATTTTAAAAAGTAGTAAAAATGAAGACCGTAAATATAAACTTTATCAAATTAAATTTATGACATCAAACTAAAAAATATTTACTAACAAATACTATAAAATCAAGAATATATTTAATATTTGGTGATTTATTATTTCACGTTAAGAAAACGAATAATTATAAAAAGTGATGTAACTCTCCTTCTAGAATAATTAATCGTTTAACACATGGTGATAGCACTGCAAAAGATTTCTTAATGAGCGGATTCTTAAATATGAACGCGTGCATGGAGGTCAAGTAAGATGAAAAGTCAAATTTAGTGTTTTATGAATGTGATTATAAATTGTGATATTTTATAATATAGATCAATCGAATTGAATATAGTTTGTTAATGAGAATCATATCCTTACAAGTTTTTGACTCTGGGAGAAATTAAGCTTTTGGTGGATAAAGAAAATCTTTGTTTGCATGTATATAATGCAGTAATCATTCATGGCTCTATTTGTAAGAGAACTTTAACCTTGAGCTACAAATTGGATAATCTTCATCCTCAAATATGTAAATAAAACAACAGCCATAAGAAAATTCATATTTTTTGCCTCTGATCGGTAGCACATGGCAAGAAAATATATGACCTACTAAAAAGCGTCTAACAAAAAATTACCCATTAATACAACTCATGATGCTTGAAATATGTTCTTAAATTTTTACATGGTAACTCTTCTAGCAACATTTTTGTGAAACGATTGGAGAAGTGCCTAAAATCTGAGTTTGCAATGATTTGGAGGACCAAAACTTCTTATGATTGAGTTGTTGGTAAATTTGCAAATATCCTTCAAATTTACTTACCACCTAATTATTCTTTCTAAACTTCTAATGCTTTATACAACATCTTTTGATTCGACACATTTGCCAATCATTAATGTAATAACATTAATTATGTTTTTTTAACGATTCGACCGGTTGTTTTGGGAATTAGCGTCTCGTTCGGCGGCTTAAGGTCTCGCGAAGTTTCGTAATGTGTATTATAACTTGCGTGTGTGGTTGATATTGGTTTTGAGATGATTCGGGATTTAATTGAAAGAACAATTCTTAATGTTGAAGCTTAAATGAAAAGAGTTGAACGGAATTTGAATTTTGTGTAGACGACTCCGAAATAGTATTTTGATGATTTCAATAGCTTCATATGGTGATTTTGGTATTAGGCATGCGTCTGGATTTGTATTTGGAGGTCCGTAGGGTAATTTGAAGTATTTCGGCGAAAATTGAAAAATTGAAGTTTTGGAAGGTTGAGAGGTCTGACCGAGAGTTGACTTTGGTAATATCGGGGTCAGATTTCGGTTCCGAGAATTTGATTAGCTCCATTATGTCATTTGGAACTAGCATGCAATTTGGCGTCATTCCTACTTGATTTGATATGTTTCGGCGCGAGTTTTAGAAGTTAGAAGATTTGAAAATTTATAAGTTCGATTCGTGGCGCAATTTGTAGTTTCGACGTTGTTTGATGTGATTTGAAACCTCGAGAGGGTTCCTGTTATGTTATATGACTTGTTGGTATATTCGACGGGGTCCCGAGGGGCTCGGACGAGCTTCAGATCAATTGGAGCATTTTTTGGTGAGGCTGGCTTGGGCTGAGTTCTAGTGTGGTCGCACCTACGGATTACTGGGCGCAGGTGCGATGGTCGCAAGTGCGAAAATGAAGCTGCAGAAGCGAGAAAGGCTGGGCTTGGCAATCTTCGCAGATGCGGAAATTGGTTTCGCATCTGCGGCTCCACAGAAGTGAAATATCAGACGCAGAGGCGATTTGGGCATGCGTACGTGCGATTTCGCTGAAGCGGAAGAAAGTATGTAGGTGTGAGAGGGCAGCTGGTTAGTGGGCTTCGCAGGCGCGGTTCTTTTGTCACAAAAGCGATGCCGCAGAAGGGGCTAATTATATCGCATGTGCGATCAGACCTGGGCAGACTCTATATTGTCGAGGGTTTTTGAGGATTTATTCATTTTTGAAGTTGTAGACCTCGGTTTTGGAAGATTTTTCGTGGGTTTTTCAAGCAACTCATGGGGTAAGTGTTCTCTACCCAAACCTTAATATATTTCATGAATCCATTGCTATTTTCATCATTTAATTAGTGAATTAATTCGGAGATTTGAGGAAAATTTATAGAAATCTTTCAAAATGTAAAATGATGATTTGAAGGACGAATTGATGTCAGAAATTGATAATTTTGGTATAGTTGACCTTGTTATCGAATGGGTGTTCGGATTTTATAATTTTAATCGGGTTTCGGGATGCGGGCCCAAGGTTTGACATTTGGGTTGACTTTTAGTTCTTGTTAAATATTGAAGCTTTATTATCCGGAATTGTTTTCTATAAGTTTTATTTATGAATTGAAGTTATTTTGGTTAGATTTGAGCCGCCCGGAGAGTGTTTCACTCAAGAAGGTCATTTTAGAGTAAAGGTCTAGCTTCTTTGAGGTAAGTATCTTGCCTAACTTTGTGGGGAGGAACTACCCCTTAGGATTCGAGTCTTTTGTGCTAATTGTGTCATTTTAAGGCCGAGTACGCGAGGTGACGAGTACGTGCACAGACTTGTTTGTGAAAATTTGATCGTCTAGTGCTCTTAGGTTCTTATGTTCATTAAATATGAAGTTGTTTTGTCATGTTAAATTCCTCATTTACTAAATGCCTTAATTGGAATTAATTATTTCATGTTCTACCTTATTGCCGATTAAACTCTTATGTGCTTTAACTGAAGTTGTTGCCTCTTTTATCGTCATGCTATCTTTCCACAAATACTTATCCTTAATTGAAATAATTGTTATCTTTCCGTAATTGCTTAAACCTTAAATGAAATCATTATTATCTCTTCCAGAATTCCTTAGCCTTAATGGAAGTTTGTTACCCCTTTGTTGATGTATTCTTATTTGGGGTCATTGATTCATGCTATCTCTCTTTTTGTCGAATTGTACTTTCGTGGAATCATTGTTACACATTACCTCTCCCTTTTTGAATTATTCTTGTTGAGACTATTATTTCCATGTTGTGTCTTTCTCTGTGAGTTTGTTTTTCTGTTTCATTGTGTTTTGAAGTTCTTGTGTTGATTTACTTGCTGTATTCTCGTGTTGTTGCTGTTGTATTCCATGTTGTTGGGTCAAGGGCTATACGTGGTTATGATATTGAAACTGTTTTGAGAAAATGTTGTGGCATGTGGACGCAGATGGTGAAAGCCATTTTTTGAGTTGTTATGTTTTTGGCATACATGTTTTGTTGAGAATATTGTTATGTGTTTGCACGAGGTTTCTGTCGTGTGCGGTTGTTATTGTGTTGCACGAGGTTTCTGCCAAGCGGTTGTTATTGTGTTGCATGAGAATTCTGCTGTGCGGTTGTTATTGTGTTTGCACGAGGTTTCTGCCGTGCGATTGTTATTGTGTTACACGAGGTTTCTGTCGTGCTGTTGTTATTGATACGCATGATGTGGTATAAGGTCTGGGTGTTGAAACGCATGCGTTTGAGAATGTGGGCTTGAAATGCGTGGCTAGTAGGGGAACTACTAGAAGCCATACAGTATGAGATAAGGTGAGCTAAAACGTGGGATGCTATTTCGGAAAAATAATTTTTAAAAATTAAATATCAAGGCTCCCGCGGTGATATAAGAAAAGTTGTGATTCATTTACGATTTGAGACAACGAGGTTGTACCTCGAGAGTGCTCTTATTGTCATTTCTCCTTTTCTGTGTACTTGTCTTTGATTGTTGTTTTCCTTAGCGTACTATTAATTAATTTCCTCCGTGTTGCACTATTTGCTCAGCTCTGTGTAGCTAATCTTGTTGTGCTGGTCACTGCTTCAAACATCATTGCTGCTTCTGTTACACTGTACATTTCGTGGTGATCGTTGCTTATGTGACATTCATTGACTCTACTCTTATTTGTTGACTGGAATTATGGTAGAACACTTGCACAAGCATACACGTAATTAAATCACCCATATCGGTTTTAAAAGGTGAATCCTGACGACATTAACCATTATGCGTACTCTTGTCTTCTTGTCTTCTATGTGAGGATTGTTCTATTGGCACGTGAGTCGTCCGTGCGGTTATGAGTTGTAATGTGAGCACAAGATGCCAAGTGATTAAGGTTCATGAATTGGGACTCGTGAGCTGTGATTATGAGGTTCAGTACCTCGTGGAAATGCTTAAACAGATTTGGTTTTCAAAGCGCTTGTTCTCATTGAGTTGTTGCTGGTTTTTCTTTTATTTGGTTTCCCCCGACTTAGACTGTGATTAGTTACTCTACAACATTATTAACTGACTGCTTCCTGCTGGATATTGTTGTTACTGGTGTATCATTGCAAGTATTGTCTTGTATTCCTTATCCTGCCTAGCTTTATATTAATATTATCTCTATGTTAGTTCATCTACACACTTATTCAGGTTGTTTAGTCCGGTAGGTGTCTTGACTATCCCTCGTCACTACTCCGAGGTTAGTCTTGATACTTACTGGGTATCGTTGTGGTGTACTCATACTAGACTTCTGCACATTTTTGTGCAAATCCAGGTGCCTCGGTTGTTGTCGATTATTAGCTGGCTGGTTGAGCTGTGGAGACTCAAGGTAAACCTGTCGTCGCGTTCGCAGGCCTCGGACTCACCTTCTAATATTTTTATTGTACTGTTTAATTCCATCCGAACAGTTGTATTTAGGAATTTTCTAACAAACTCAGTAGAGCTTATGACTTGTACTACCAGTTTTGGTGAATTGTAATTTGTATAAAAATTTTATCTCGTATTTTTCATTTGATGGTTGAATTCTTCTAATTATTTAGTAAGTGTTAGGTTTACCTAGTCTTAGAGACTAGGTGCCGTCACGACATCATACGGAGGAGAATTTAGGGGTCGTGACAGTTTTTATAATAATTCTTTCTTCTTCTATATATTTTCAATTGAAATGATATTAATATGCAATGCACGTTCGTAGAAACTAGTGCATCTTAAATATTAGTAAACTTCAGTGAAATCCAATTCAGTTTTAAGCGACCAGCCGCGAAATAAGCATTTCGAACGATTATGACTATACTTATAGCTATAAACCATTCTACATTGAGGAAGGATACCTGATCTAAACTCATCTCTTTTATTGGGTCTTGAACTCAATATCCGCGTAATCACACGAAGATCACAAACATGCCAATAACAAATCTAATAGAGCCAGTGAAAAAGATGGATTTCGCTAATCATCCTATATAAGGATTATCACTGCTAGAAATCCGGTAAAAAGCGATCAAAATTTAGCGATCAACGTTGGTCTGTACAAAAAAGCGACCAACGTTGGTCGCCAAACTGGTGAAAATAATAAAATAATAATTTTAAATACATTAGCGACCAACGTTGGTCGCTATTTGGTCGCTAATTTCGTCAAACTGTTGACCGAACTGGTCAGACTTGCTTGGTTAAAGAAATTCCCAGATTAGCGACCAACGTTGATCGCTTAAGAGGACCCACTTATAAGATTAGCGACCAACGGTGGTCGCTTAATAAGGAGTAACAGTTGGTCCCAGATTAGCGAACAACCTTGGTCGCCAACCTGGGGAAATATAAATAAATCCGATTTATAGTTGGCGACCAACGTTGGTCGCTAATTTTAAATAATATATATTTGGCGACCAAAGTTGGTCGCTTTTCAGGTCAACATTTGGTCAAAATTAAACTTACTTTTGTATTTACTATCTAAATAATATAAATGTAAGCCATTAACACTTTTGTAATACAAGGGATGAATAGACTAAAATATACTCTAACATGCTATATATGCAGTTAAGTAGTACTACGAAGCGTGCGTGCGTATTCATATATATATATATAT
>MCJB01009178.1:0-49617 GCA_002018475.1 Nicotiana obtusifolia
AAAGTGGAGGCACTACCAACCTGCGAATCCTGTTTAGAAGAAAAAATCACCAAGAGACCCTTCCCTTCAAAAGGAAATAGAGTCAGCGATAAGTTAGAATTAATCCATTCCGATTTGTGTGGACCTATGAATATACAAGCAAGAGGTGATTTTGAGTATTTTGTGACTTTCACAGATGACTACTCTAAATACGGATATATTTATTTGTTGCGCCGTAATTCTAAGTGCTTTGAGAAATTCAAAGAATTTAAGAAAGAAACGGGGAAACGACATGATAAACATATCAAATCATTGCGATCTGATCCCGGTGGTGAATAACTTTCTGCAGAATTCACTAGATACTTATCAGATTGTGGAATAACGTCTCAATTATCTGCTCCAGGAACACCACAATAAAATGGTGTAGCAGAAAGAAGAAATAGAACCCTTATGAAAATGGTCAGATCAATGTTGAGTTATTCCGACCTGCCCTCATCCTTTTGGGGATATGCTCTAGAAACAGCTAATTACATTTTGAATTTGGTTCCTTCCAAGTCAGTACCTTCAACTCCAGCAGAACTATGGACTGGGCACAAACCTAGTCTGCGGCATATTCGAGTTTGGGGTTGTCCAGTACATGTGTTGAAAGGGAAAACAGATAAATTGGAATCGAGGACAGATGTGTGCGTTTTTATTGGATATCCAAAAGGAACAAAGGGAGGTTTATTTTATTGTCCAAAAGAAAAGAAGGTGATTGTTACAACAAATGCCAAATTTCTGGAAGAGGATTATGTAATAAACCATGTTCCTAGAAGCAAACTTGTTTTACAGGAATTGAACAAAGAAATAAAAAAAGATCCATCTCCAAAACATATCCCGGCAGCCAGTATTGATTTACCACTGCGTTCTCGTAGTGGGAGGAATGTCAATAGGCAAGAGGACGCACAAGAGGCATTGCCCGACATCTCGCTGCCCCAAAGAAGTGGCAGTAGTATTGAGTAACCTGTAATTGTGCAACCTGCGATTGAAGAAGAAGCTCATGAAATCCTGGCACCACAAGGTGAAGAGAATAACGTTGAGCACCCAGTTCTTCATGATGATGTCGTGGAAGAAAATGCACCTGTAGTGTCTCGTCATAGTGGGAGAATTATTAGAAAACCTTCTCGGTATGTACTCTTGGGAGAATCTTACGATAGGATCCCTGAAGAGACTAATACAGAACCACTAAATTACGATGAAGCACTACAGGATATAGATGCTGAAAAATGGATGTTGCTATGAAATCTGAAATGGAGTCTATGTACTCCAATCAAGTCTGGGATCTTGTGGAACCACCTGCGGGAGTCAAACCTATTGGTTGTAGATGGATCTATAAGAAAAAGAGAGGAGTGGATGGAAAAGTGAAAACTTTTAAAGCAAGGCTTGTTGCGAAAGGGTTTACTCAGAAAGAAGGGATCGATTATGAGGAAACTTTTTTACCGGTAGCCATGCTTAAATCAATAAGAATCCTCTTATATATTGCTACTCATTATGATTATGAGATCTGGAAAATGGATGTCAAGACGGCTTTCCTTAATGGAAGTCTTGATGAGTGCATTTATATGGCACAACCAGACGGTTTTAAGAACAGCAGTGATGAGCACATGCTGTGTAAGTTGAACAAATCCATTTATGGATTGAAACAGGCATCTAGGGCATGGAACACTTGTTTTGACAAGTCGATTAAGTCTTTCGGTTTTGATCAATATGAAAACGAGTCTTGTGTCTATCAAAAATGGGATGGAGAAAAAGTAGCGTTTTTGGTACTGTATGTAGACGATATCTTGCTCATAGGAAATAATGTGGGAACGTTGAATTCAGTCAAGGAGTGGTTGTCCTCACATTTTGACATGAAGAACTTGGGAGAAGCAGCTCATATCCTTGGGATCAAGCTCACGCGAGATCATAAGCAAAGGATATTAGGCTTGTCTCAAGCACTTTATATTGATGTTATTCTCGCCAGATTTAGCATGCAAGATTCCAAAAAAGGATTCCTTGCTTTTAGGCATAGAATCTCTCTGTCCAAGGATCAATTTCCCAATACGGCTGATGAGATAGAGAAAATGAAGGTGGTCCCTTATGCTTCTGCTGTAGGGAGTCTTATGTATGCAATGCTATGTACTAGACCTGACATCTGCTTTGCTGTTGGCATAGTTAGCAGATTTCAGTCTAATCCTGGGAAAGAACATTGGACTGCCATTAAGCATATAATCAAGTACCTGAAAAGGACTAGGGATTATATGTTGGTTTTTCACTCAAGTGATCTTGTACCCATTGGGTATACAGACTCAGATTTCCAGTCAGACAGAGATTCTAGAAAATCTACCTCATGACATGTGTTTACCTTAGGAGGAGGAGCCATAACTTGGAGGAGTATTAAGCAATCATGTGTTGCTGATTCCACCATGAAAGCCGAATATGTGGCTGCCTCTGAGGTTGCCAAGGAGGCTGTTTGGCTCGAGAACTTCCTAAAAGAGCTTGGTGTTGTCCCTTCAGTACAAGCACCAATTATACTTTATTGTGATATAGTGGTGCGGTTGCAAACTCGAAGGAACCACGAAGCCATAAGAGGAGTAAACATATTGAGCGTAAATATCATTTAATTCGTGATATTATTCAGAGGGGAGGGGTAAAAGTTTTGAAGATTGCATCAGCGGACAATTTGGCAAACCTGTTTACCAAAAGCTTGCCGCAGAAGACTTTTGACAAGAAGAAATGGGTATTAGAGTTGTAGATGCATGGTTATGAGTCTAAGTGGGAGATTGTTAGGATATACTATTAACCATGCGGTTTGATTGTAGTATTATATTATTTTTTTTGGAACAATTGTTTATTTATTTATTCAATTCAATGAAGTCTTAATTTAAATAGATCATTTGTTCATTTGTATGCCCTTTACTTATATAGTTGACGATTTAGTGTAGCTTTAGCTCATGCGCGGAAGATTAAATTGTCGGTTCTTATAAGTTATAAAGTTAATGTTCACAATCAAAGATGAAACTGGGCAAAGTATCTTGATGATTGTAGCATAAGATTAAAATATAATCTATCTTGATTATGGGAATGGTTTAGTTCTAACTTCTTATGCTAGTACATTTTAGTATATTGGACGGACCAAGTAGAGATAAGTGTTTTTGTGCTGAATATATAAAACTACCTCTCTAGCTCATTGAATGTTCTTATACTCTTAATCTTGATATGATTGTTATGATCAATGTGCTTCGTTCATTATTTTGATTTATCAAAAGATACGACTCAATTTCGAGTTAATGTATTCCTGGTAAATTGGATAATGGCAAAGTACATTTGTGAAATAACAATTAGTTGATAGAATCTGTGTCTTGACCTTGAGATTGATGATAACCCTTTATGGATGCTTATAAGTTTTCATGTAAAAACCCTGCAAGTGAATTTTGTATCCGTCACATGAAATAAGTTAAGCGAAAGTATAAAGGATTAAATTAGTCGACGAATTAAATTGTCAGTAATTTAATTTATTTGATTGGTGTCTGTAATCTTAACATGGGGAGTTAAATAAGTTTTTAATGAATGATTTCGAAATTAAACAGAGGAGTGCAATTATAATTTTCTAGTGGAATAAATTATAATTTATTGTGGTAGAATTAATTCATTCATATTCCGAATTAATACCACAATAGGAAGCCTCGTTATTAAATCTGTGGTCCCTGTTGTGCCTGAATATTCTAGAACAAGGAAATTAAAAGGAAAAATAGTATCCTTGGTGGTTTAGGAGAATGCTACACGTTTTTGGCTAGGGTTTACCCTAAAAACGTGTGTATATAAAGAAAGCTATTCAACCCTAAGGATCATTCACTCTTTAGCCGAATACTTGCCACTCAAGTATTATGTTCATAGAACTTCAGGATACACAGCAGAAGATCGTAGACCTGGAGAGCACGGACGCTATTGAAGACTTGTGCAACAGCTTCAAAAGGTTAGTGTTACAATCTCGTATTTGATTATGTTTGTCTAGTTTACATATGAGAATATGATCTTGGGTGCTTGCTTCCGCTGCGTTTATATGCCTATTTTCTATCAGAATATACTTTTGATCATGTGTCTTTATCCTCTTTCCTCTTCAGCTTTGGATGGTAATGCCCCTATTCCTCTGACTCTCAAGCTACTCAAGATCTTACTTGATAAGAGGAAAGCCATATATACCTGGCCTTATGTTTCAATTACTATATATTTTGGTGAATTACCACTGTACAGATCACAAATATATTCATTTAACACTAAAAATTCTGCGGTATTTTTTCTTTGCTACTGAAAATTCTTTTATGTTTTCAGTTACAACAGATGATGCTTTATATGGAGATAGTTGATGCTACTGCGCCCGAGCTAATTGTATATATATAGGTTTTGGATCTTGATCCTTTTGAATAAGTTGTTTCGATTTATTTTGTAGGCACTGAATGTAATAGAATTGTATCCCATCACCTGACAACCCAAGAAGAACACCATATGAAAATAACAAAGAATAAGTCTAGGATTTGTCAGAATTATTTTCCTCATGGGATGTAAAATATTACTACTTGAAACTTAGTTACATTTTATGATGTAGTTTTGAAATGCTTTTTCTTTTATATATGATGAATGATTTATTTAGTTGATCTGCTCCTTATATTTGTGTAGAAACTATTATAAAGTAATACATAAGTTTGATAGTAGGATATGGTGTTTAATGAAATGCAAAAAATGTGAAAAAAAGTTATAAATTGAGGAGAAACTGTTGGGTGTGCTTTAAGGATAATTACAGCGGTTTGGACCACCATAGTTTCAATTTGTGATTCCAATATATAATTGTGGCGGCTTGAAACCGCTAGTTTAAACAATATAAAACCGCCCTTTTATGTTATATTCAATTGCGTCGGGCTTTGGAAAACCGCCATATCAACTTTGTGGCGCATTCGATTTCGGCATTTTCACTAGCCGTCATTAATTGTCTTAGTGGCGGTTAAAAATCACGTAATACACAAGATATAATTGCTGCAAATTCACTGCCTTTTTATAGTGATAGACTCACAGTTTTGTTGTAGAAATTAATTAAACTTTATTTGTGGCACATTAGTGATATTCAATTAACAACTTGTTCGGATGGTTGTTATGTATCATTTCATAATATATCATATAATATTGTACTGTATCGTTTTGATGTATATAATATTTGGATAGATTATACTGTTACTCGTCGTTTCACGATATCATGCACCAACAATATAAAAAAATAAACTTGCAATATTATAAAATAAAATAAAAAGGTATGAGGAAGAATTATTGTATAAAAAGATGGGATAAAAGATAAAATAGTATTATTTAATAATAAGGAAGGGCAAAATGAGAGAAAAAATTAGGAAACGACGCGACCATACTAAATCGGTTGTTCCACAAAGTGATCGTTGCGTAACGACATATTTAACGATACGATACAATAAAATTTAAGTAACAATCAAAACAAATACTTTGTTTAAAATAACAATAAAATACTAATACAACAGGTAATTACAACCATCCAACAAAAGCTGTAACTAAGCATTTATTATAAAAGTAATCATCCACAAGTTAAGCAAGCTAATGATTGTAAGATAAAAAGGCATATGTTATCATAAAGGAATTCTAACTACATTTCTTGCACATCGTCTCATTTTTAGGTAATTATAGAATTGGTAGGCAATAAGGATTGGCCAAATTAGCAAAATCAGTAGGTTTCATTAGAGGTGAAGGAATAATCTTGAGTGTCTAAAAAAGGATGAAGATTCCAAAATTAAATAGATTAATTCTTATCTATATATATTGTAATTTTATACTATGTTTGGGGCACTAATTGTTACACGTAGTATTGCGTATCAAATTGGGATAAATGAAGAAAATGCCCAATGCATTAGGTACAACAGGTAGTGCGGCGGGTCAATTTGCATGAAAAAACTTCAATCAAACCGGGATATTGACAGTTAGGAGCGGTTCTATTCTGTTTACACTCTCCTCATTCTTAAATCCACGTGGCAACTCTATTAGGCCCCACAAAATCTCACTTCTACAATTTACGCACTCACTCGCAATCGACGCGCCTTTCTTATCTGGCACTGTTTCCTTCTTCCGAAAAATTAGTGCCCATTCGATCCTTCTTCTCTCCTCTCCCAAATCCTAACGCAACTTCAAAAAACGGACCAACGAATTTTCTAGGGTTTCTTTCTGTTTGAAGCAATCACTATGTTGTTGCTTTAAGCATTCATCGCTTTTTCATACATTTTTTTTTTTTGCGTTCAGATTCGTCATTTCGGCATTCTGAAATAAAAAATAGCGTTTTGCAATTTTCAGGTGATTGTTAGATTTTCTGGTAACCTTTCATGTTTTTCTGATTTTTAATCGGATTTTTGTGTAGAATCTGCTTCGGCAACGTTTTGATGTACGTTTTTGACCATTGTTTTGAGTAGTAACGGACTCAATGTGATGAATTATGGTATTTTGTTGTTTCAGAATACTTTATTGCCTCTGAATTTATCTCCTTGGAAACTGATATGCAAAACTGTTTTTTCCACAAACTGATTATTGTGAAGAAGATGGAATTAGGAGTTACCTTAACTGTAAAGCTTTTATTTTTAACTTAATTTTGGTTATAATTGGATTTATTCAGCGGGTTGTGCATGTTACATAGGCTCGTGCAGCCACTGGATTAAATGAACTTTAGCAGACTTCAGTATGCTAGGGGATATTTGAAATGAGCATGCTTGCAAGGCTAAAGCTTTTCCTATGTAACTTCTTATTTTGCTTGTTTATAGTATCAATGTTACATTTTTTATCTTTTTCGTATTCTTCTTTTTGGGGTGTATTGTACAATTTATTAGCTGGTTATCACCAGATAATTAGTTGACTGAAAACTGCTTTAGTTTTTCACTGTATGAAATGAATCCTTCACTATGATTTTCTCTTTTGCAGTTTCTTGACCTTAATACACCAAACTTGCTGTTGTTTCCAGATCTTTCCAATATTTAAAGGAAGGAAGCAGTGATGACATGTCTTAATTAGTGAGGTTGTGATAATATTTGGGGGCGGAGATGAAGCTAGCTGCTCTGTTGACTTCTGCTGGTGTTAATACTGCAGTGTGCGTAGTGCTGTTCTCCTTGTATTCGGTTTTAAGGAAACAACCGAGCTTTGTAAATGTTTACTTTGGCGCGAAGATTGCTCAAGTACGAGCAAGACAACAGGATGCCTTTCGCTTTGATCGATTTGTTCCTTCTCCAAGTTGGATCCTTAAGGCATGGGAGACTTCTGATGAAGAAATATGTGCTACTGGGGGATTGGATGCAGTAGTATTTGTGCGGATGATTGTTTTCAGGTGAAATTGGAATGTTCAGCACTTTATTAGTTGTTAGATTTTCTAGTGTTCAAGAAAAGTCAATTTGACTTCTGATACTAATTTTAATGAATTAGTCTAAATTAGCTTCTACCCAATTTTCTCCCATTTCGAGTATTTTCACCATTTGCAGGGAAAATTTCATCAAACATATAATTTCTAATAAAGGAACTTGCATATTTTTTCATGGACGATTAGTATATATGCATAGTTCATTTTCTGTATTGTCTAGTGGGAAGTTGCTTACCTATTGCAAAAATAGCAGTCAGGGTTTACTCTCATTGCCCTGTCATTATCCCCTTAGAAGGATAGATGATTGGATTTCATTGGGGAGCACCGTAATGGAAAAATTAACAAGAACAAAAGGGAATTTGTGTTCTGGTCATTAATGATGGCTTAAACAACTGTAAGGATGGCCAAATATATATGTGCTATTTAAGTGATTTTGATTGTCTTTCCTGGTGATAGTGGACCTGTGTAGCTTCTGTAAAGTGAGTCATGCATTTGTGTGCTATTATGGGAATGTAGCGACCAAAGAAGCTTAGTTATACTTTTTGTGAATATATCGAATATTACTACCTATAACAGTGTTGCACTTTTTGTCTCATTGCCTGTAGAAGTCATGATAAATGTTACTTATAAAAGAAATTACGGTTAAACATTTATATCTCTGCTTAGTATTTTGTTGTTCAACCTCATTCTCTTGATAATTAATTTTTACCTTGGCTTTTGTATCACTGCCAACAGCGTTTAAGTTCATCTTGAAGAACCACCTTTCTATTGCACTTTGTTATATCTATGAACCATTGCTCCATTGCAGTAGACTTACTCTCCTGCTGCTTATTGTGGGCAGTTTCCGAATATTCTCCATTGCAGCTATTGTATGCAATTTCCTTGTGCTCCCACTTAATTATTTTGGAAAAGAGATGCAACGTCACCAAATTCCAGCTGAGACATTGGAGGTATTCACCATCGTGAATGTTGAGGAAGGGTCAAGATGGTATGAAACGTGTACAAATTTGCTGATAATGATTTAAATGCAGTTGATTAATCTATTCTCTTATCAATGGACATACTTTAGATACATATCGCAAACGGCTCTTTTACTCACATTTTGGAAATACAATGAGAACTATAAGCTTGTTGTTTATTGAAGTGTCTACAAGTCTGAAAATGTCTTGTTCTGTATTCTTTTCATTTTTGAAACTTATTTAAGTAAATCCTGAAGTTAATCTTACTGAGAATAGAGAAAGTATTACTAAATAGATTGTGTGTTGTAAGTTGACCAGGGAAGCATATGTAGAAGGTAGTTTCCTGAATCTTTAATTTTATCTTATAGAAAAAGGTAGTTATCTAATCTGTTGGTCCATTTTAATCCCGGTTCAGTTTTACCTACATTGCCTTTCATCTTCTTCAGGCTTTGGGCTCACTGCTTTGCGCTGTACCTCATATCGTGTTGTACTTGTTTTCTTCTTTACCTTGTAAGAAATCGCAGTTAATTTTCAATTTCTGCTTTTCTTTGAAAATGTATGTATTTCATACTTGATCCTTAGTAATATGCGATAGCATGTATATATGTATGTCGGTTCTTTTTTCATAAAAGGTCTTCACCTGCTTTTAGGAGTACAAAAGTATTTCAAGGATGAGGCTGGCTTACTTTACTTCATCTGTTTCCAACCCAAGTTACTTCACAGTTCTTGTTCGTGCCATCCCATGGTCACGAGAAGAATCGTACAGCGGAACAGTGACAAGATTCTTCACAAATTTCTATGCATCAAGTTATTTATCTCATCAAATCGTTTATCGATCTGGTTCTGTTCAGAAACTGGTGGTGGGTATTCACTCCTTTTTGGTAGACTCACTATGGAATTTATCCCTTGTATCTATGGAAATCTTGATGTGGCTTTGAAGTTTCTCTTCTGTACCACATCTATTATCCTCTTCTGGTTCCAACTAAATATTAATATGAGCTGAAAATTTTCACTTTGTAAGGCCATAATGGTGAGAAAATGGCTTCGAGTTTATACCAGGTGTGTATTACTTTTCTGTAAATGTTTGTAAATAAGGATGAAGATTTTAAGAATTTTCTTTTCTTGTAGCATTCTTGAGATGTAAAAGCTCAAAATGGTATTGAAACTGCAATTCATGATACGGAAAAACGTAACTGCAAAAAGAGATAGTTTTTGATGCTGGCAATTTATCTTCCACATTGAAAACTAGTAATTCTCCTTAGAAATGTAGAGATAGTTTTCTTCATGGTAGACATAAGGTGCCTGAAGCCTCAGGAATATTATCTAATTTTTCTTCTTGAATAATGCACTCTTTGCGATTACTGAAAGGGTCAAGGTTATTTAGTGTAATGCCAACTCCTATGAGTTTCCATGGTCCTAGTTTAAAAGAACTACTACTCGAGTAATCATATTTATGTGAACTAAATAAAGTAAATTATCTTGATCTTGATGAAGACTTCTGCTTGCACTAGTGGTTTGACATTATTCGTGCTCTTTATTTATTTCTTCTGGTTGTTAATGTGCCACATGTTGCATGACTGCAGACTGATGCAGGGAAGATGTGCAAGATGCTGAAACTGACACCTAGGGAACTACATTGTGGATCAAGTTCCATGAGATGTGGCCTTTGTGGAACAACAGCATCATTTAGTATGCTTCCCATGGAGGCGGAAACTGACGAAGGAAGAAGTGATTTTGACGGTTCAGATTTGAGGAAAAAGGTACTTAATTGATTCCTTTATTCTTGCAAATAAGCAGATCATATGATTGTCATGACTAACACTGATTGCTAGAAAAAGTCATAGCATCTTTAGAGAGGAAGTTTCAATACGCCATAGGTGGAACTTTACCTTCTTCGGATTATATATCTGGGTTCATTTGAGGCTTCAGATGTGCAGCACTATTAACTTCTTAGTTCTCATGCAGCTTGGTAAAGGTTACTTCAATAAACAGTTCTCGGTTTGCTTAATCTTCAAAGGGAAGAACAGTACTGAGTTACTTATCCTGAATTTAACTAGTAAAGAGATTAGAGTGTCATATACTAGAGATTGCTTCTTTGTGCTCGACTGTTTTGTCTTTAAAATTTTGAATTAGCTGCATATTTCGGTAGCCTAGCCAAAATAAGAGGTGAAATGAATATGCAAATTTTTCCTGCAGGAGTCTGCAGCTGCTTTAGTTTTTTTCAGGAATCGCTATGCTGCTTTGGTTGCTTCTCAGGGTCTTCAATCTCGAAATCCCATGTCATGGGTCACAGATTTTTCTCCAGAACCAGACGATATGTATTGGTCAAACATTTGTGTCCCATATAGACTCCTTTGGATCCGCAAGATAGCTATTCTTGTGGCCTCGATGGCTTTGGTGGCATTTTTCATTGTGCCTGTTTCATTAACACAAGGTCTTGTTCACCTCGACAAGCTTCAAAAGACATTTCCATTTCTTAGAGGAATTTTACAGAGGTAGTCCTGTCACTGCCCATTTTGGTAAAATATAGTCCTAATTTTCTATGTTTAAAGATTTTACCATAGCAAATCTATTTTTTCACGGAGTACAGGTATTGAACATTCATACACACACATACACAAAAACACATATGGGAAATAAATTCCGTTTCTTGACTCAAGGTTGACCTTTTTTTTCAAAATGATTTACCACCTTCCTCAGTCTTTGCACTGTTTTTGTTTAGCTACTAACTTTGATGTGTCTTTTTCATTCTATGTATTAACCTTGAGATTAGAGATCGAATTTATTCCTACAGGTTTGTTAAGTCTGAGCTACATCCATGGGCAACATGGCTATCCTTTTCCTTTTCTTTCTTGCAGGAAAGCAATGAGTCAGCTGGCTACGGGATATCTACCAAGTGTCGTGTTAATAATATTTATGTACATAGTTCCTCCAATAATGTTGTTATTTTCTACAATGGAAGGCTCTATCTCTCGTAGTGACAGGAAGAGGAGTGCTTGCATAAAAGTTTTATGCTTCTTCATCTGGAATGTTTTCTTTGGTAACATCCTCTCGGGATCTGTGATCGAGAGGTTCTCTAAGTTTTTTAAGGATGTAAAAAACCTACTTGCAACAGCAGTGCCATCAACAGTAAGCTGCCTCCTTTATGTGTATGTGTGTGTTTACCTGCTTTCCTTCACCGTACCTTGCTATCTCAATCCTCAAATATTAAATCGACAAATATTTGATTTTAGGAATTCATCATGTTTCTATAATGCTTCCTTAGAGAAAGCAATAACGCTGATACTAGGTTTAAGTTTAGCCATTTTATTGGGTTGACGGACGCTAGAGCTAGTCTTCTTTAGTGTAGTTGTTATTTATTAATGTTGTGGTAGGAGAAAGTCACTTCTCAGTTACACCACACTGCATTCACGATTAATGGGGTGAGAAGGTACTAGTCCTTTGTGGAAAATACATGTCCCATTTCCTAAATCATTAGATATGATAAAGGGCAGAAACTGCTATTAGTCCAACTTGTGAAGAGAATGTAAGAGGAATTAAAACAAAAACTGCAGAGCATAATGTGTCATCACTGCCTCCTCTAAGCTGTCCAATTAGGAAATGGGAGACCCCGGAATACTATACCTACTTTCTCTTTTTCCCTTTTGTTTACATTTCCTTATTGAGTACTTTCCCTTCACAATGAAGTGGTTATTCTTGATCTCCAAACCTTCACCTTGTGACTTGAAGAATTCACCAAGTGTGATGATTAATATATTTTTTTGCAGGCCACCTTTTTTATGACTTATGTTTTGACATCAGGCTGGGCAAGTCTATCATGTGAACTCATGCAACCATTTGGTCTACTCTGCAACTTATTCTATAGATTTGTTCTCAGAAACAAGGATGTCTCTACATACGGCACATTGACTTTTCCATACCATACAGAAGTTCCAAGGATCCTTCTATTTGGGCTTTTTGGCTTTGTGTATTCCACATTGTCTCCTTTGATACTGCCATTCTTGCTGGTTTATCTTTCCCTTGCCTACCTTGTATACCGTAATCAGGTAAGCATTCCCTTCTGAATTATCCCATTTAATCTAAATCTTCTTTTATTTGTCCAATTTGGTTTTATTTTAACAGATGAAACATATAGGTAGGATCTTAAAAAAAGGAAATCAAGCTGTGTCTGGATTATGTAGGGACAGATTACTCAAGATACACGTTCTTGCCTTTATATTTTGAAAGTCTTGCTTCTCTCTTCTAAATTGCCCACCTCTCTCATATTTCATTTGCGTGAAATTGATGAAAAGTGATACCTTTGGAGATGTTAGCAGCATTTGAATTGTGCTGTTGTAGCTGGATTGAATAAATTTGTCTAAAGTTTTTATGGTTGCACCAGACAATTATGTGCAGTTGGATAGAAAACTCAAAAAAATAAAATAAACATGAGACCTTATAAATATGATTACCAAGTTATATCCACACAATCAAATTTGGTTCCAAAGTAGTATTACCTCTGGGCATTTAGTACCCCGGTTGTTTTGCTTTGGCCTTTCAGTATTTCGAGATGGTTATTCAACCTTATCTTAGATCTACTTGAAATAAACATGCAAAAAATATCATGAACAGATTAGATAGTAGAAAGAAGCTTCATTGATTATCTTGGATTATTAGATCTAGTTCTGTGAGAACCGCCAATGTTCTTGGAATTCCGTGACGACAGATATGTGGTGTTTAAAGTGACGAAAGGATCCTACGTGGTTGTTAATGTGATAGTCATAACCAAGGATCTGTTCCTTCGACTGTTAGGAATCATAGATTCATGAGAAAAAATGTGTAAAATGGCTGCTTATACCAGACTTGCACTTGTTGAAATGAGTAAAGATAAAGAGGCAAGCATTTGGCTACACCTTTTGAAGGTTCGACCAACTCAAAAATTGGTGCTTGATGGATCTCAGAACCATTATAGTTCTTATTCCCTAGTGGAATATTAAAGTGAGGGAAGTACAAAGGGCACAAGTTACATTTGGGTTTTCAGGATTGCAAAAAGGAAAGAAGTTTATATGACTTGAAGTGTAAATGATGTCTTAAAGGACTCTTCTACTAAAGAAAGTGAATGTTGTCTTGAATGGTTAAAAAAGGGAAAGGAACGTCATCCAAGGGGGAGGCTTGGTTTTTTATTAACTTATTGTGCCATTTTTAGTATTATAACCTGAACATCTATGTGCTTATATGCACTTCAATAAGCTTTCCTTGGCATCCACACTTGTAGCCTGTGTTTGTGACACCAATTTACCAAAATTGTCAGATCCTCAATGTATATGTAACAAAATATCAAACTGGGGGAACCTATTGGCCTATTGTCCACAACACAACAATTTTCTCAATGGTGCTGATGCAAATTATAGCCATGGCAGTCTTTGGACTAAAAAAGTCTACAGTGGCATCAAGCTTCGTAATTCCGCTGATAATCTTGACACTCCTTTTCAATGAGTATTGCAGACAGAGGTTTCAACCATTATTCAAGCACATTCCTGCTCAGGTATATTTAATTGCTATGTTCGATTTATAAATATTTTCTGTTATATGCCTCTTATCCCAGGTGTTCATTTCCGCAGATCCTCATTGAAATGGATCGGCAAGATGAGCAAACTGGGAAGATGAAAGAGATCCATCAAAAACTCACATCAGCTTATACTCAGTTCAAATCCAGTTCCCTCACGCTCGGTGATCCTGTTCCCCCAAATCATAACAACTGCAGGCTTGAAGACCTAGAAATTAATCCAGGTTCAAATTGCTAAATGAATATTATGCAACAATTTTTAAAAATTTGAATGTCTTTCTAAAAATGTTCTTGACACCATGTTGGTTATAGGAAAAAGCCCTGTCCATCACCCTTCTAAATGTGTTCAACATACGTTGAAAATCGGAGAATCATAATCAAGTAGAGGAATTTCTGGGCATACATGCAGCAACATTGCTAATCGAGATTGTTATAACTATATTTTTGGAGGAAAGGCATGATGATATCTTGAATAGGGACATTTAGTATACTCAGGAGATGAATCTTAAAAACTCCTGGGGCTGCAAGATTTTGAGAATTTATTTAGATTGTATTTTTTATTCTCTCCTTTCTGGATCTCTCTCCGCTTGTCTCACATAGAGATGGGAAGATGAACGTTATTGAGTTCTTGTACAGATGATAGTTCCATGAATGGTGAAACCTTTTGTTAGTGTGTTCTCACATGTATATTTGAAACGCTTACAGGTTAATCTATCAGAGGATTTTGGTTGTTCTAGCTTTTTGGCTACTGCCATATAATTTCCCAGCCGGAAAATAAGAAATAAAATGACAAATTAACTGTTACTATAATACCGGAACTTTCATGGGAAAATCCTCTGTTTCTACTACCACTGATTATCTCTAGCACTAACACGCCGAAGCTAAATACATCTGATTTTATTGAGAAAACACCATGGACTACATACTCTGGGGACATGTAGCCACTGCATCACATATTAAAGAGAAGATAGCATTAGACAGTCTATATCATTAGTAACATAAATGTATAGAGGTAGTGTTGCAATTCTTACTGTGTCCCAACCACATGGTGTGTATTAGCACCAGTCTCATTCCCTACAATGCTTCTAGCTATGCCAAAATCCGAGATATTGGGGTTCATGTCAGTATCTAGCAAAATATTACTAGCTTTGAGGTCTCTGAAAATAATTCTTAGCCGAGAATTTTGATGGAGATATAAAAGTCCTCTAGCACTTCCATTGATGATGTTGAAGCGCTAGCCCTTAGGGCAGTTAAGCATAGAGCTCTTCTTTTCATCTGTTAACAGGTTTGTTAGAACACTATAATAATATTGTTAGAAGTGCAGCTAAAACGTGATTAAACTATCAACTTTACTATGTACGCTAATTGAGGTTCATATGTTAAACGAGAGTAACCAGACCAAATATGAAAGAATCTAGACTTTTGTTGGGCATGTATTCATAGACCAGCATTTTTTCTTCTTCAACGCAGCAACCTATAAGCTTCACAAGATTTCGATGCTGAAGTTTGGCAATGCAATTAACTTCATTCTTGAACTCATTGACTCCCTGCGAGGAAGATTTTGAGAGCCTCTTTATAGCTATTCTTGTTCTCCCTCCAGGATTCCCTATGATACCATATCATAACATGTAGCTGACTGATTATTGAGAGCTAAAGATGTTTTTACTGTGATATCATATAACAAACTCACAATGCTACCTTGTAAACAGATCCAAATCCACCTTGTCCGATCATGTTCTTGTCTGAAAACTTAGAGGTTGCTTTAGTTATTGTTGTTAATGCAAAAAGTGGGAGGTCTAGATCATCTTTCAAAGTCAGCTTCATCTTCTTAATCTTTTTCCAGATATACAGCCCTATGGTCGTGCCAATGACAGCCACTCCGCTCAACAGTGACAGAGACAGACTCAGCAAAAGTACTTTCGTTTTCTTCTTCGAGCCTGACAAAAAAAAAAAATGGAGGGTAAATAAACTAAATAAACAGGGAAAAATGGTTTCCTTATAGTAACCAAAGCTCCCCTACTAGACGTATACTATGTGAAACAAATAGCGAAGCAAACACAACTAAAGCTGAGAATTGGGAGGTTCAGTTCATTCAGCTAATACTCCATATTGACCAAATAGTAATGAATTTATTGCACAAGTTTAACTTACATAACTCAGAGGTAGCCATCCTTATGTAAATGTCCTGTCCTCACAAAAAATAAGGTCAATGAAAAAATAATTTGCTTGGGAGAAATTATTTACATCTGTCTTAATATTACCGTCTGCATTTGAGTAAAACTAGAATATGCCATAGAAAGAGAAGATAAGTGTTGAGATAAGCTTGTATCAGCTATACTTGGAGTGGCACTTATATTAGAATTGCAAATAATGCTTCTATTAGATGTTGAATCCTACCAACATAAACAAACGAGTAAATAACTAAACCGATAAAATAAGAAAATAAATAGATAAATAAATAATTACCTATCTATTATTCAACTATCGTAACTTGTTCCACTTTTGAACTCAGCTCATTTGCATATGTCACAACTAACTTAAAACCTTCATCCATTTCAGAAGCTTTTGGTGCTATTCTAACAAACACCGGACAAAGGAATTTATAGCGGTTCATTCGCATCAATTTCGGATTTTTTTCTATGTCTTGCCCATCAATTTCCCTAATGTTATCAACTTTTGCAGTTTTCATCCACCTTTTCAATATGTACTGTGATGGAATTCTTGTAAGTCCTCTTACCACGTCAAGAATTCTTATAATATGACGACAAAGTATACCTATGGACTCAAACTTCTTGCAAGAACAAGATATTGTGTCGCCTACCTCTTCCACCTTGACAATACGCTTTAGAGAGTGCCCATGTTTGCTAACCATATACATGATAAATGAATTATTTCTTTCACATTCATTCACTCTAATTGACAAAGATCTCATATATTCATCTTGAAACTTTTCAAAAATATTTGGTGTATATAACTCCCTAGCATGAGCCAGAATGGGTACATCTACTCTTAATACCGGCAAACGTTGTGATGCATCACAAGTATCTTGTAGCTCATTATACCTTTTATCCTCAATGGCGCGATCATAATGCTTGAAAAATTGCACTATAGTCTGACTGCAAGTAATCTTTTAAATTATTGTTCAAGCTCTCACTCAATTGTATGCTGTTTATACCACCTGAAAAAATTTGTTTTCCGTATGCTTCAAATAATTTTCCCCTCAATGCATATATTCCTTGCAACCATTTATTTTCGCGAAGACTATATCTATCAAGCATATTATTCCATGCATCTATAAATTCTTCTTCATCCTCATATTCGTAAATGCATTTTCTAAAATCACCACAAAAAGACATACCTTTTATATACTTGATTGAGATGTTTAGCTGCATTTTGCTCCATGTGTCAAACACATAATCTATAATGAACTTCAGGCATGACAATTGAAATGGCCTTACTCATAGCAGGATCTTGATTTGTGAAAATTGCACATGGTTTTTTTCTAGACATCACTCTAAAAAATATTTCAAACAACCACCTTCAGCAGTCTCATCATACATCAATGCACTTCCAAAAATTACCATTTTTCTATGGTTATTCCATTCCACAGAGCTAGCAAGGGGCCTATATTCCTTATTTGTTCGATAAGTAGTATCAAACGAGAGCACATCTTCAAAAATCTCATAGTCCATGATCATCTTCGAATATGAAAGGTATTTGTGATCATATCATCAACATCTAACCACACCGCAAAAAAGAAAGATGGATCTTCAATTCTCTTATTCTCAAAATACTCTAATAGTGCACCTGAATGAAGAAGAAGAAGAAGAAAAAATAAGAAAAATAAATATGTGTATCTTCCAAACTAATAAAATAAGCTTCAGAATTGTAATATAACTACGAAAATTATAGTACGTTATGGAAAAATATATTACTAGCTTCATCTTCTTTTATAGCTTTTTGCCTTTTCGTTCGAAGATAATTCTTTTGATCTTGCCTAATGTAACCCAAACTTTCTCGACCACCCGCTTGAAGACTCATGAAATCAAAGGTTGCTTTAGACATCAATCCAGCATTTTCCGCCAAATCGATTTCATGAGCTTGTGCCTCATTTATTTTTCTATGAGACGACAACATGTGAACCATTGATGGTGGGAGAAGTGAATGATTGTGTTCTACGTCAACCTTACTAATTCAATATTTTCCAGAAGGTTGACGCGTAATAACAACATGAGCTTGACATCCAATTCTAGTTACTCTCCGTGGATTTTTAATCTGTGTTCTTCGTTTATCATCTCCACGAAAATCCTCTTTGAAGATGTAATTTTTCTTGATGTTGCATATTCCAGTTTCTTATTTGTGTTCACATATTCTTTACAAGTACTAAAACCAATCCTTCTTGCGTACTCGTTATAAAAATTAATTGCAGCATCACCACTCTCAAATTCAAGCCCGAGTTTAGGCTCAAAATCGATATACACTTGAAGTTTATTTGGTAAATCTTCTTCCGATTTATCAAAATTTTTCATTATGCTTTAAAAGAAACAAATTATAGGTTAGTATTTGTACTTTATAAAATACCAAACTTGTAAATAAAAAACATATATATAAATACATATTGAATAATATATCCAAATTTGAAAATTAGAATTACTCACTAAACAAATAAGCATTCACCCAATGACTATAGTTCTTAAAAAAGATAATTTCAAAATTTTTTCTAAATACAAAATTTTATTTGACAAAAGCTGATCACATTGTCTTAGGTGATAGTGTTCGTTTAAAATTTACCATGTCTAATCTAATATATAAAGAGTCTATGTATAAAGTTATGTGATTAGTAATTAAGTTCAATTGAAATAAACAATTAGCAAAAGATATTTAAATACAAAAGAAGAAGAAGACAAACCTAGCAGCCTTTTGCTTTGTCAATGGAAGAAGTTGTCTATTTGTTCTTTTGGTAATATTACTGCTTTTGATAGGTGTATTAGGTTTAGAAGCTTTTGGAGGAAAAAATTGGCGCCGACCATTCCTTCTTGTTCCAGTCCGCAGAAGATGGAGAATAACCAAAAATACAAGAATAAATTGAAAAGCAAGAGAGAAAATATTATTAAGAAAATCTTTTCTTGTTCTACGGTTGAGTTGAGACTTTTGAGAAAAATTTTAATAACAAGTTTTTCATTTAATTTGTTCACAGGTTTCATTGATCAAATAGTTGATAGCAAGGATCGATCTCGGTGTGAATACGCATAGAGTCTTCGCACTATCAAAGAAAGTTTGAAATGAGACTCTTTTCACCAGGTACGTCTTAGATACGATCTTTGACATGTAAATAAATTTTAAACACGAAAAATCTTCCTAAAATTATTATTGTTTTCCGCCACGTGTTTGAACACATATATGGAATTCTACATCTATTAGAAAGTCAATTGCAGTGATAGTGTGTTTAAGAAAGACATTTAATCCTTAATTATAGATTACCCTTTTTATCACTCTATAACATGTCACTTAATCAATATGAAGCTAATCGTAGTGTAGCAGTAAGGGAGGATTTGACAAAAAAATCACTAATTATTTTTAATTTCTAAAGCATCTCGGAACAAATTTAGCGTACCGAAACAACAAATAATATGGACTGGAGGCAGCATTAATCTTCTTCAGTTTTTTCTCTTTGACATAAGAAGAATATTGACTGTTTCAAGCTACTTCAGTTTGTTCCTAACCTTCCCAAAATAGAGTTTTCGATATTACAGAGTCTTGCATTTATTTTAGGCAACTATTTTGTTGAATTCATTTTCAAAATGGAGGTTTCGAATTTTATTGAAAAGTTTGCTGATGATATTTTCTTTTTCCGATCGATGGCCTTTTGACTTTTTCTTTTTTTTTTCTTTTTTCCAGTGAAAATAGCATGTGCTAGTCAATTTAGGGTAATCGAAAAATAGCCAGCATTTGTAAAATTACTGAGAAATAGCTATTATTTATACGGAGATAAAATCTAGACAAAAATACCTTCCGGGTAGGACGGAGGTTGCCGATTCAGATGCTGTCATCATAGGTATTATTCCGGACTGTCATAGAGATGCCTCAGTTATATTTGATTCGGGCTACACTTACTCACATTTATCATTTTACTTTGCTCCGTTTCTGGATATCTCACGTGATTCTTTGAGTGCTCCTGTATATGTGTCTACGCCTGTGAGAGATTTTATTATTATAGATCGTGTTTATCGGTCATGTTTAGTCACTATTGGTGAATATGAGACCAGAGTTGATCTATTGTTACTCAATATGATAGACTTTGATATGATCTTGGGCATGGGCTTATTGTGGCCCTATCATGCTATTCTGGACTGTCACATCAAGACCGTGACCTTGGCTATGCCAGGATTGCCGCGGTTGGAGTGGAGGGGTACATTAGATTATATTCCTAGCAGGGTTGTGCCCTTTCTTAAGGTATAGGGGATGGTTGAGAAGGGGTGTGAAACATATCTAGCCTTTGCGAGAGATGTCAGTGTCGATACTCCTACCATTGAGTTAGTTCCTATAGTGAGAGACTTCCCAGATATTTTCCCAGCAGATCTTCCAGGCATGCCGCCCGATAGAGATATCGATTTCGGTATTAACTTGTCGCCGAGCACTCAGCCCATTTCTATTCCACCATATCGTATGGCACCAACAGAGTTGAAGGAGTTAAAGGAACATCTTTAAGAGTTGCTTGATAAGGGTTTCATCCGGCCGAGTGTTTCGACGTGGGGTGCTCCGATTCTGTTTGTGAAGAAGAAGAAGAATGGTTATATGCAAATTGATTATCGATAGTTGAACAAAGTTACAATGAAGAATAGGTACCCATTATCGCGCAATGATGACTTATTTGACACCTTCATGGTGCTATAGTGTTCTCGAAGATTGATTTGAGTTCAGAGTATCATCAGCTGAAGATTCGGGATCCGGATATTCTGAAACAACTTTTAGGACTCAGTATGGTCACTACGAGTTCTCAATGATGTCATTTGGATGTTCAAACATTAGCCAATCAGCTTTGTGAGATCAGATGTTTCAGAGCCTAGCCGAGTTCTAGCTGCGTGCTTTCTCGGTCTTCTTTGTATGAGCGCATAAGAGAGGGTCAGTATGACAACCCCTATTTGCTTGTCCTTAATGACACAGTGCAACACGGTGATGCCAAGGAGGTTTTTATTGGAGATGATGGGGTGTTGCAGATGCAGGGCTAGATATGTGTGCCCAATGTGAATGGGTTGTGTGGCTTGATCCTTGAGGAGGCCCACAGTTCGCGGTACTCCATTCATCCAAATATCGCTAAAATGTATCAGGATTTGAGGCAATATTATTGGTGGAGAAGAATGAAGAAAGATACAGTGGAGTATGTGGCTCGGTGCCAAGCACATTATACTGGAATCTCATATGTAAAAAAATTAAAATTCAGCATATTATGCTGAAATTTTTTCGAATTTATAAGAATATTTTTATTCAAATTTTATCTTTACATGAAAACTGCAGCTAAATTTCAGTTACTTTTAAAATTGTACCTATTTTCATTTACTAGTTAAAAATCAAGCTATTTCTGAAATTGTTCATTGTATGCTGTTGCGGTAAAATACCTACCGCAAAGTCTGCGTCCAAAGAAATTAATGTACGTCTAATTCACGTATTCTTGAAAATAAACTTTGTCAAAATCCTCGGCTTGGATCCTAATTGAATGATTTGCACAAAAGTTTAACTTCCCTCTGTCAAAAAATGGCATTGTTAATTTGAGCCAATCAATTTTCTTTAATTATGATCTTTAAATATTTTAAATATATTAATTGAAAAATTGAGGTTTAATAGTACTCCACTTTTTATAATTTCTGAATATGAACATTATATTAAAAAAATTATAAAATAATATTCGAATTCACATCCTTACTACATGCATTTTATCTCAATTTCGAATTCCATGAATAATTTTTGGGATGAACAAATAGTATATAGAAGTTAATTCCCTTGAAAGCTATGGAGTATTCATTTTGTTGCATGGACATGTGAACCTTGACGGTAAAATCAAGGAGAAACAGCTAACGAAAAATCTTTAATAATCTCTGTATGGTGTCAAAAATTACTTTTGACTTGATCAAACCATGTTAATATATTAAAGAGGTATCGCAAACTGTCATGTGTCGTCAGTACGACTTTGATAATGGCCTGCCCGACGTCGAAGTGAACTCTTACGAAGTGAGGGGACAGCGATTGGATCGGATTTGGCACATTTTAGATTATAATTTCGGATTTCAAATTTAGTAAATTGCAATCTGAATCCGGACCATACTAAATTCGGTTCGGATTGAATTTTGCTGTTTGGATCAGATAAATATTTCGGATTACAGTTCGGATTATAAGCCTTATATATTAAGATACTAAAATAAGTGACTTTAAGTATAGCTAGCTCCTGCTTCACAGCAAACTAACGACTCACACACAAATTACTCAAATCTTTCATAATAAGGAAACTATGTATGATCACAACACACTGCCAACTAATGAAAAGATTTACCCAGCTAGAACGAGAAGGAAATACATACTCTATAAGGATGGACAACATCAACAAATCAACAAATCAACATGGATTCAAAAAGTTAAACTGAATAATATTAGTTGATAATTGTAGCAACTGAACTGAACAACTCAAAAGGTTAAACTGAGTAATACTAGCTGATAATTGTACCAAGAGAACTGAATAAACCGCAGTACCAACAAGGCAATAGATCAACGAAATAGACAGGTCTTCCACCATTTAAAGGGTGAACTGAAGAAGGCATAAAAAAATTACTAAAACATTAAAGTGTTCCAACTTCCATATCCCTCTCAATTCCTGATGTACTGCTCCCCTTTCTTTCTGCAATAACAAAGGAAAGGTTTAGGCTTTAGTGAACTAACTGAAACATAAAAAATCAAGACCAACACACTGGACCAAAAAATAACTAGTGAAAGAATTATACCAGCAAATAAAGTTCAATAATCTTCATCAATACTATATGTCGACGATGCAAGGCTCTCTTCCAGTATTGATCATTTCTATTGAAAGTTTAAAACGACACATATGTTAACATAAAAAGAATCTGAATAAACATAAAATAAATTATCAAATATACATCAAAACAAAGAAATAAAAGAAAAAAGATAGTCTTACAAAGTTCAAGTTGTTCAAGATTATCTAAATATTCCTCAATTTTAATCGGAGTTGTTGATTCGTTACGAAGCCAATCTTGGAGACACACAAGAGCTTGAATCAATATAGGAGTCAATGAACTCCTAAATGGATCAAGTATGCGTCCTCCAGTACTAAAGGCCGATTCGGATGCAACACTAGAAATTGGTATGGCTAGCACATCACGTGCCATATCAGCAAGAGTGGGAAATCTAGGTGAGTTCAACTTCCACCAACTCAGAACATCAAATTTATCTTTTTCTTCCTCAACATCTTCACCCAAATATTTATCCAACTCTGTTTTAGAGTCAATACCTCCACCACTCTTATGCCCCTTTAAATCTAGCACGAATTTTGACAATGAAGATGGAGAAGTACATGAAGATGGAGAAGATGGAGGAGATGGAGAATATAGACATGAAGATGAAGTTGAAGATGGAGAAGATGGACATGCACCACCATTCATTTTGACATACTCAGTGAACAAAGATTCCATGTATGTCTTCACTTCCTCTTGTATTTTTACGCCTTTTCTTATTTCAAACATAGCAGCAAGCGCAAAAGAAAGACAGTGAAACTTGTGGCGTGGATCCAACATACATGAACTACATATCATTTTGTTCATCTTGTGAGGATCACCCCAATACTTGTTAAATTTCTTTTTCATATTCTTTGTTATTTCTTGCACGGCAGCATCTTCATTTTCCATCAATTCTTTTAAAGAAGAACCTACCACACAGATCTCAAGAAAATGTACATTAGATGTAATATAAAGTGTGCCCGATACCTTCAAGGTGAGTTCATAAAGAATTTCAAGAAACTTCACAATACGTCTTACACTTTCCCAATCACTACTTAAAAAGGGACCTGGGGGCTGTCCATCCTCACAAATACAATTAGAAATACAATGAATCAATCCATAATCAATATCACAATATTTTGTGAAAGCATCCTCATAAACTTCCGCAACCTTCAACATCAAATATGTGGAGTTCCACCTAGTTGGAACATCCAGACACAATAATTTTTTGGATGTTATCTTATCAAGATCACAATATTCTTTAAACCTCTTCCATCTTGCGGGAGATTGCCGTATGTACCTGCCTTGTCTTATTAGTTCAATAGACACACTCCCTTCTTTCAACCCATCTTGAACAACTAGATTGATGAAGTGAGCCATACACCTCACATGAACATGCCTACCTTCCATCACATTTGTATTCTACTTAGTAAATTGTTTGGATAATTCTTTAATCATAACATCGTTAGAGCTTGCATTATCAACAGTCACAGTAAAAATTTTATCCACTCCCCATTTAAGCAAACACTTAGCAACACCACTAGCTAAATCTTAACCTTTGTGACTAGTAATTGGACAAAAATTTAATATTTTTTTTATGCAATTCTCAATTCTTGTCAATATAATGTGCGGTAACACACATATAATTAATTCTTTGAATTGAAGTCCATGTGTCAGTTGTAACACAAATTCTCTGTTTTGATTCTTTCTCTTCAAAACATGTCTCTCTTCGTTATAAATCTCAAGACAATCTCTAGTCACAGTAGTACGAGAAGGAACATGAAATAAAGGTTGAAGAGTTCTCACAAAATCTCCAAAACCCTCATTTTCAACAGAAATAAAGGATTGCTCATCAATAATTATCATACGAGCTAAAGCCCTCCTACATGCCTCTTGATCAAATTTCCACGGGATTACTGATACATCACCTGTTTGACCATCCTTTTTTGGTTGAAAAGCTAGTTTCTGTTGGCTTGTGTCCACCTTATGGGGATTGTTCGGACACTTGATCATATGTGATAGCAAATTGCTTGTACCGCTATTTTTTGCATTTGCTACATATTCTTCTTGACAATATCTGCATCTCGCTTTTCTAATCCCTTCGTCATCAGTGAACTTGTCGAAATGGCCCCAAGCAATTGATCTTTCTTTTATGGCTTTTCTTTTCTTAGAAGCAGATTCGCAAGGGATTGTGTTGGCTGTGGAATCATTTGAAGCACTACTTTTAGTACATTTTTCAAGAATTTGAAGCTCATTTCCATCTCTGCCTCTGGCTCTGTCATCTATGAAACAAGAATAAAATAAAATCCATGTAAAAAATTAGTACCCAGCAGTTAAAACAGGATAGAGAAGAAATACAAGAACCCACAAAAATGCTTAAGTGCACGAGCTAGCAACAGACAAAAATTCATGCAAAAACTTAATATTTAAGCTGTGAGAAAATCAAATGAGCAGCAGTATATTTTTAATCAAATAGCATTTTTGAAAAATTTAAGCTCTGAAATAGAAAGGAGGGAGAGAATAAAAAATTAAAGCCATAGATCAATCTAAAAGAAAAGTCGACCATAGATAGGAAATAATCAATCAATAATCTAAAATGGAAAGGAGGAAGAGAATGAAAAATCAAAACAAAAAACCAACAAACCTTACTTCTGGAGAGCAAAGATGAAGCGGCCATATTGGAGTGATGAGGCAGGAGCGATGGGTAGATGGAGTCTGAATTCTGAAACATAGAGAGACTAAGAGAGGCTTAGGTCTAAAAGCTCTAAGAGATATACTTCGGACTTGTCAATGTGAGAGAAATAAGACAAATGAAGTATGAAACCTTAGATTTATCATGATGGCACCCTCATTTTTATATGTAGACTCTATATTTCGGATTTCGTATCGGTTCAAATTTAAATTGAGCCAAATCGTATCCGACCCGATATCTAAAATAATTAAATCTTTAATATGAAATCCGATCCAAATAGTTGAAATCCGATCCGAACCAATTCAAATAGCACGGATCGGTTCGGATTTTCGGTTTGACCCAAATAATGCACATCCCTAACAAAGATTGAGATCGAAGAGTCAGCCAAGACCAGAGTTGAGGTCAAGTACTCACCGTAAATAGAGTGAATAACGACTAGTTTTAGGATAAGACATCAGAGGAGAATAATCTAGTTGATATTCTATGTACATGTACTATTAGGGTATTCTAAGTATATGTTCCCTATAAATAGAAAAAGACACAAGGATATGGGAGAGAAGATATCTTTATAGAGAGGATCTGACTTTATTGCGAGCACACGAGAAACAACTTGTTACTAAAAATTTTGCATAACTTTTCCACTTGATCCGAGAATTACTTGAATGTTTGAAGACTCATCAATCATTCACCATTATCAGAAGGAATATCCACAAATCTCACCCTTTTCGGGTGACTCGCATGTTCTTATTTACTTAAATACCGTTCATGGCTATTTATTATTATTTAATGCTATCTACCACTTTTTGGGTCATTGAATATTGTTAATGTTGCCCACATTTACTATTATTTGGTCAAGTACACCTTACCTATTAAAAAATCAGTTATCTTGTCTTTTGGATATAAATATTAGCTAAGACTGACTCTACTTTATTTAAATCTAGTTGGTTGAACTCGGATCTAAATTTTGGGTCAAACAGTTTGGCACCGTCTGTGGGGATTTCTTAGCTAATCTTTTAGTTTCCTTTAGATCTACAACTCACGTGAGTTGCTAACCTAACAAACCATAAGGTTTTTCTCTTTTTCTGCACGTACGATAACCTACGTGGAAGGTAACCAAGGAGACAAGACTAAAGGCAACCTCATGAACGCTATCAGCGAGAGTTATGAAATTTTAGGCGATGACGGGACACCCACCGCCTCCCCTAAGCGCGAGAGGTCGCCTCCCCCCATTGTAGCACAACAAAACCAAAGGAAAAAGGGGTCTCCACGTCCACAGGAGAAGGGACGCCACCAGCCACGAAAAAGCTCCTCGAAGCGTGGTTGTCCGATACGTTAGTGAGCGTGCTCAACAAACCTGCTCGATGCACGACCATAGAAACCAAAAGCTCACACGTCACAACGAATAGACGAACAGGGCAACCAACTGGACCCCCCAACACCAGGTATAACTCACAACGTTACTAACAATGCAGGTGACAACGTCCTAGCTGCTGTTTTGTAGAGGATGAATAAAAACAAAATGCTCAGAGATCAGATGAAAGAACACCAAGAATGAGTCGACAAGATATCGGGCGCCCCTAAGCTACTGCCAAATAGGAACGCCGACAAATTCATATAACAGTCGTATAACGAGGAACCAGCCCCACATGCCATACTAAAGACCTTTAAAATACCGCCGTATCTCAAGATATATGACGGAACTACCAACCCCGAAGATCACGTGACTCATTACGTCACTGCCGTGAAGGGAAACGATCTCACCAAGGAAAAAGTGTCCTCTAATTTGCTGAAGAAATTTGGCGAAGCCCATACGGGAGGGGCATTAACATGGTATTCATATCTACCTGCCCGCTCCATAGAAATCTTCGAAGAAATGGCTGATAAGTTCGTGGCGACACATGCTGGGGCCAAGAAAGCCGAGACAAAGGTCAACGACATCTTCGCCATCAAACAGTACTTAGGAAAGGGACTGAGGGACTTCCTCGCCCGATTCAACATGGTAAGGATGACCGTACCAAGTGTGTCCGAAGGGATGGCAGTCGCAACCTTTCAGAACGGGTTGAGTAGAGAGGATTCATGAGCGACCAGAAAATTGTTGAGCCGGTTGATGAAGTACCATCTAACCACTTGGGATGAAATCCACAATGCTTACTGTGCCGAAGTCTAAGAAGATAATGACAACCTCAACGAACCGACTCGACGGCTTGTCTCGGTGCAAGCCAAGCCCAGGAAAAAATAAAGATAACACAAGGAGAGATCACCCGGTCTCATGACCAAATAGGGAACGACATCAACCATACGTCAGGCCCCCCGCCCCATCTTCCTACCACTATGATGACGGCCCATCTAGGCCGAGGACGAGGACTCACCGGAACGAGAGAGGTATGACCCCCTTGTTGTTTGCTCGCAATTTTTGTGTGCCACATACAGAAATAGTCTATGTGATAAGTAGGGATTTTGACTACTTATTAGCGCCTTTTAGATTTTGTTTTAGTCCAAAAATGTTTAATTGTGTTCCCGAAAATTGATGAAATGTGCTTAATTGCAGGAATATTGAAAAATAAATTCCCGAGATGAAATCCAACTCAAGATGGAGTAATCTGAACTCAAGGGAAAAAAAGGCACAAAAGCTTAGAAGTGCAGACTGCAGAATATCATCTGTGCCCGCAGGTTATGAAGGAAAACCCATCTGAGACTGGTGCAAAGTGCGGTCCGCACATGAATTGTGCAGCCGCAGAAGCTGGGTCAGAGCAAAGTTCAAAGAATCTGCAATTAAAGTCCAGCAAAAGTGCGGACTGCATAATTATTGTGAGGCTGCAGAAGAAGAGTTGTGCGACCGCACATGTAAAAGTGCGGACCGCAGAAGAGGGAGGTGCGGCCGCACATGTAAAAGTGCGGATCGCAGAAAGAGGGAGGTGCAGCCACTGTTAAGAATTATGTGGACGCAGACTTCCAATCCTGTCAAGCTGAAGAAGGTGCGGACCGCACATGGAATTGTGCGGCCGCAGAACCTCCGAAAGGGCATTTTTGTCTGAAATTTTCAGTCCTGTATATATAGACAAGTTTCACATTTTTAGGTTAACTTTGAACATCAGTAGCTACAGTAGCCGTTTCTCTTTATTTATTTTAGTAGTTTTTCATATTTTGAGCTATTATAACATAGATTTTATCATTTTAATCTTGCAATATGAGTTTAATTATCGTTTCTTCTTCTTTTTTTTTCAATTTCAAACATGAGTAGCTAGATTTTTAATAGGATTGTGACCCAACCCTAGTGTGTAAACTTAATGGGTGTTTGATTTATTGCTTGTTTATGGTTGGGTGTTTATTATTTAGCCTTGTTCTTGCTTTTATTTGACGAATTAATGGTTGCAAATATTAGTTCATGCCTATTTAACTTGGTCTCTACTTGAGAGAGAGAGAGACTTAGTCTAGGAAAACTTGGCTAGAAAAAAATTGGGTCAATCGAGAGATCGATAAATCCAATTAAAGGGTTGAACCTAGAGATAGACCCGACTTGAGCTTTTTATCAACCACTTTGTTCAATACTCATTGGACTTGAGAAAGCTAAATTGGGCAAAATCACTCTCCGACCGAGAGGTGTTGAGTGGGTAAACCGAGTGTTGATAGCTATAATACTCCCCGACCAATAAAATAAGTTTTAAAGTTTACAATCCGTTAGGCAAACACCTAGGCGAAGGTCATACCCCTAGGCCTTTTACCACATTTGAAAAACAACAACACAATTTCCTAGTTCTATTTAGTAAATTACAACTGTAGTTTAAATTAGAATCTAAAACAAACCAATTTTTGCAAAGTGCAAATTTAGATATACAAACTTACACGCTAAGATGTATACTAATAACTCCCATATGTATAGCTCCCTGCGTAATTCGACCCCGACTCTTGTTGGGTATTGCTATAGCATCGACCGTTTTCATAACCTCAAATAGAGGAGTGAAATTGGAAGATCAATTTTTGGCACCTTTACCAGGGAGCTAAAACGGTGTTAGCTATATATTTAGGTGTGTTTTTGAGAATAGCTTCTTTTCCTTCCTTGTTACTAATGTGTGAGTATTGTAGGTGCAATCATGGAAAACAACGAGCACGAAAACGTAGCTTTGGGGGATGTGGACGTTGAGGATGATCAAATGGATGAGGTCCCTCTTGAACCTCAAGCTAATAGACGAGGGCGAGTGCCTCAAGACAATGTTCCCGTTCCACCCCCACCTCCACCACAAGCGACTCCACAGCTGGTGTTGCCGAATGAAAGATAGGCAAGTGCTATAGTCCCTCCCCCTATTAGGGCGAGCAACTTCCAAATAACCAACGTGATGCTCACTTTGCTCGAGCAACGAGGGTTTTTCACCGGTGCATCGGGTCAAAATGCACATAAACACTTGAAAGGGTTCGTCGATACGTGTTGGGGAGCAAACAAACAAATGTCTCCGAGGCACATGGCTATTCTTCGGGATGAAATTCTAGCATTCAAGCAAGAGCCCAATAAACCACTACATGAGATACGGAAAGGTATAGAACAATGGTGAAAGAGTGCCCCAACAACGATATGACGGAGAACATGATTCAACAAACATTTTATCGGGGGATCAATACCACCAACCAATGTGTAGTGAATCAACTTGCTGGTGAGAACTTCATGACTACGCCTTATGCGGAGACGTTTGATATTTTGGATAAGATGGCAGATACTTTATCGGCGTGGCAATCTAGAGCCAATGTTCCACAAAGTGACCCGAATGTGATTCTTCTTCATAAAGAGTTACATGACCATGGACAAGCCATAGCCGATTTGACGACCACCATGAACCAATTTGCTAAGGCTCAACTTCAACAAGTGAAAAACTCAAGGCAAGTCAATGCTATGGAGGGAGTCAATATGATGGCGAACAAGCAAAGAACAGGAAGTCCACAAGTGCAACAAAGAGTGGACAATTTTGTGCAAGATGATAGTGGATTTGATCAAGGTGATTCTTACAATGACCAAGAAGAAGAGGTCCAATATGTGAACAATTTCCAAGGGCAAAGAAACAACTTCCAAGTCCCTAGTAAACAACAATGGAGACCTTCAAACAATCAAGGCAATTGGAATTCTCAAAATCAAGGTAATTGGAATGGTGGAAACAATCAAGGAAATTGGAATAACAACAATCAAGGCAATCGGAGTGGAAGCAACAACCAAGGGAATTGGAATAACAATAATAACCAAGGCAATTGGGGAGGCAACAACCACGGCGGGTGGAACAACAATCAAAGAAATCGGTGGTCTGGTTCTCAAAGGACCCCAATGTATCAACAACCGAGCAACCCACCTCCTTATCTTTCTCATGGTCCTAGTTCTTCCAACAATGAAATGGGCCATAGTGCGAACATGTTCAAGCAAATGATAGAGAAGAATGTCGATTTCGATGCCCAACTTGCCTCACACAACACATCGATCCGCAACTTAGAAGTGCATATGGGGCAAATCTCTCAAGCTTTACATTCTCGTCAAAAGGGGACACTACCAAGTGATACGGTGGTGAACCCAAAGGGTGGGAACAACATGGGATATGCCATGGCCATTACTACAAGAAGTAGAAGAGGTGGGAATGCACCTACCTCAAGTCTAAGGCAACTTGTGGATGAAGAGAAACTGGTAGAAAAAGAAGAGATCCCGAACAATGTGGTGTAAGCAAATGATGAAGTGCGGATTGATATTGATGACACGGTGGAAGGAACTCAAGAGGAAGTGAATGTTGGAAAATGCATTCTTATTTATGTAACCTTAACTAATGACTTTGTGTCTTGTTATAGGTTTTGATAATCGACAAACCATCATGGACAAACTACTGAGATTGCTATGGACTTTGTTAGAGTACAAGTCGAGCTTTCAAGATACTAGGAGTCGATGCATGGAACAAGTCGATGAAGCAAAAAGATTGAAGACAAATGAAGTTGTCATTTAGTCTTAATGTTATTTTGAGTTTTAATGTGTTTGATTTATTTATCGTCTTTAATAACTTGGCTTAAAGTTTTAAAACGATTTCAAACACAAATTAAAATATTTTTCAAAACAATTGGTTTTCACAAAATACCAAAATAATTGATTAAAATTTGCGCTGGAAATTTTCAGGAAAGAATCATACATTGATGTTACTGTAGCAATGTCACTGTAGCTACATCACTGTAGCACGGTTACTGTAGCAATTTCCAGAGAGTTTCATAATCGATTATCAGTGGTAAATAATCGATTATTTGACCTAAATAATCGATTATTAAGTTTAAATAATCGATTATTTATGTTACCGTTGGGTTACAACGGCTAGTTTTTGTTAATAATCGATTATATGATTCTAATAATCGATTATCTGGCAACGGACAGAAGATGTTTTGTCCCTAAACTCTTGTTTAATTGAATAAGAGTGTAGCCCACTATTCCCAACGGACATATGAGGTTTTGGGGTTATAAATACACCCTCTTAAACCTCATTTGAACACAACACATTATCCAAAATCATAAGATTAATTGCTTCAAGTTTTCTTAAGTATTTGAGCTATATTGAGCTATTTTCTTGAAGGCTAAAGTTGTGTTCTTGTGCTAGAATTTTCTTCACTTCATCTACTCTTGAGAGAGTTGTAATTCTAGTGAAACTTGTGTTGTCATACACCTAAGGGAAGTTGTCCCTTGTTGTATTAAGGAAGAGAGTCTTTCTTGTTGTTCACGGAGCTTGTAAGGATTCAAGTGTTCGTGAGTGTAACGGTTGGTTAGGCACCCGCAAGTCTAACATTGCAAAGCTTGTGTGATCAAGTCTTTGTGGAACGGTTGGTTAGGCACCCGCAAGTCTAACATTTGCAAAGCTTGTGTGATCAAGTCTTTGTGGTTGTAACGGTTTGTTAAGCACCCGTAAGCTTGACAGAGATAGTGAAATACTCAAGTGTGATCTTGAGGAGTGGACTAGCTACAAGTTGTAGTGAACCACTATACATTATTGTGTAAGTTCTCATTTATATTTCCGCACTTTATTTCTCGCAATCTTATTTTCGCACTTAAGCTTTCAATTATATATCTTGTTTGCGAAAATTAGACAAAGTTCCTTAAAACGCTATTCACCCCCCCTCTAGCGTTGTGCATATATTCTAACAGTGCCTAGCAACGAGGTGCCTCCTGCTGATCCGAATAGAGTCCTAGTTGCCGATCCGGTCGATGCTGACTCACATATGGCTATGGATGTCAATCTGCCAACCGATCCTAAAAATAGCGTTCGAGGGGGACCCCGAGCAACAGCTCGAGAAGCGCCCGAAAGCGAGGGCGATGGGGGTAAGCCTACGGTTAATCTTTGAAATGTTGCAGGCTGAACATGTGGAGATAGTGTAGTTACAGAATCAAAGCTACACCGCCAACGAGGTTGAGCCCGAACAATCTTGGGAAAACATCCGAAGAAACAAACAGATCACTTAGAGACCGAGTGAAGTTGAGCCCGGAGTCAATCCCGAAATAATGAAAATGCTTGAAGCGTTAACGAAGCGGGTAAAGTCAGGCGAGAAGAAAATTGAGGCCAATGACCAGAAGGTAGAAACATATAATTCCAGGTTCGATCAAATCTCGGGGCACCCCCGATATTGAAGGGGCCGGATTCCAAGAAATTTATCCAGAAGCCTTTTCCTCCGAGCGCAGCACCAAAGCCGATCCTAAAGAGGTTCCGTATGCCTGATATCCCAAAATATAACGGAACCACGGATCTGAATGAGCATGTGACCTCCTATACATGCGCAATCAAAGGAAACGACTTGGAAGATGATGAAATCGAGTTGGTGTTACTGAAGAAGTTTGGGGAGACTTAGTCCAAAGGAGCGATGATATGGTATCACAACTTACCCCCCAATTCCATTAACTCGTTTGCTATTCTCGCGGATGATTTTGTGAAGGCTCATGCCGGGGCCATCAAGGTCAAGACAAGAAAGTCGGACATTTTCAAAGCTAAACAAAGAGACAACGAGATGCTCAGTGAGTTCGTGTCAAGATTCCAGATAGAACGGATGGAGCTGCCCCTGATTGTAGATGATTGGGCCGTTTAGGCATTCACTCAGTCGCTTAACCCCGAAGCTCCTTGGCTTCACAGCAACTAAAACAAAATTTGATAGAGTACCCGGCGGTGACTAGGGCCGACGTCTGCAACAGGTACTAGTCAAAGATCAGGATCGAGGACGACCAACTCAGAGCCCCTTTTGGGTCTGTTCTCCATCAAGGCCGACGATAGGTCCAAGAGAGTCGTTGATCATGAGCCAAGGCCGGTTTGGGGTCAGTATCAACCATACAGCGGGGACCAAAGGGGAAATAAGTTCGGGCATCACCCCACAAGAAACGACAAGAGAACCGATCGAGGGCCCAGTAGCCAAGGTCTGATGAGTAAGAATAGTTTTATTAGGCCACTCGGGGGTAGGGAAGCACGAGATTATCAGAATATAACTTCAACATTGATGCTGATAGCGTCGTGTTAGCTATCGGGCGCATCAATGAGACCACGTGGCCCTGACCATTGCAGTCAGACCCTACCCAAAGAGATCCTAAGTTGATGTATATGTACCAAGGCACTCATGGTCACCAGACCGAGGATTTTCTGACAATTGAGAGAAGAAGTTTCCCGATTTTTCAACAACGGGCACCTCCGAGAATTTCTGAGTGATCAAGCCAAAAACCACTTCAAGAACAGGAATGGCAACAAACAGGTTGAACAAAAGGAGCCTTAGCACGTCATCAACATGATCATTAGAGGGGTCGATGCCCCCCAAGGGCCAATGATAAATCGCACTAAAGTATCTATCATAAGGGAAAACGCACCCGAGATTATGTCCCGAAGGGAATCATTTCGTTCAGTGACGAGGATGCCGAGGGCATCATGAAACCTCATAATGACGCGCTAGTAATATTTGTACTTATCAATAAATATCGAGTTAAACGTGTATTGATTAATCCAGGTAGCTCGACCGACATCATCAGATTAAGGGTCGTAGAGCAATTGGGGTTACAGGACCAAATAGTGCCAGCAGTCCGGGTGCTGAACAGACTTAACATGGCATGCGAAACTACTAAAGGGGAGATAACCCTGCTGGTGAACACCGCTGGGACGATCCAAGAAATAAAGTTCTACGTGGTCGAAGGGGACATGAGGTATAACGCTCTATTCGGGAGGCCATGGGTTCAAAACATGAGGGCAGTACCCTCGACCTTGCACTAGACGTTGAAATTTCCTACACTGGAAGGAGTCAAGACGGTCTACAAAGAGCAACCGGCTGCAAAAAAGATGTTTGCAGTCGACGAGGTAATCCAGGTGCCCGCAGTTTCGGCATGAAGGAAAGCGGAGCCGATCAGAAAGGAAGAAATTAAATAGCAATCACTTACGCCGGTCTCGGTCGAATCGAAGGAACGAGGAATAGACGAGGAGGATGATTACGGAGTCCCGAGATTGTTCGTAGCTCCCGATAACACCAACACTACCAAGTCGACGGTCGAAGAGTTGGAGAAAGTCATATTAATCGAACACCAACTGGATCGAAAGGTATACCTGGGCACGGGATTAACCCCCGAGCTCAGGAAAAAAACTCATTGATTTTCTTGAAGCTAACATAGATTGTTTTGCTTGGTCCCATCTTGATATGACAGGGAGCCCACCGAGGTAACCACTTATAACCTGAGTTTGGACCTAAAGTTCCATCCGGTTAAGGAAAAAAGGAGACCACCGTCCGAGGTCAAGCATGCGTTCATCAAGGACGAGGTATACAAATTCCTTAAAATAGGGTCTATCCGGGAAGTTAAATACCCAGACCAGTTAGCTAACGTAGTGGTAGTACCTAAAAAATGGAATAAGCTAAGAATGTGTATAAATTACAAAGATCTAAACAAGGCATGCCCCAAGGATTCTTTCTCTTTGCCTAACATCGATCGGATGATTGACGTGATCGCTGAGAATGAGATATTCAGATTTCTCGATGCCTATTTCGTCTACAACCAAATTCAGATGGACCCAGACGATCAAGAAAAGACTTCTTTCACCACTAAATTTGGCACCTACAGTTATAATGTAATGTCGTTTGGATCAAAGAACGTCGGTGCCACCTATCAACGCCTAGTAAACCGGATGTTCAAAGAATAGATAAGAAAATTAATGGAAGTTTATATTGATGATACGTTAGTCAAGTCCCAACGAGTAGAGGACCATTTGAAACATTTGCAGGAGACTTTGACATACTAAAGAAATACAATATGAACCTGAACCCAGAGAAGTGCGCATTCAGGGTCGGATCGGGAAAATTCCTCGGGTTCATGGTCTCCAATCGAGGGATCAAGATCAACCCTAATAAAATCAAAGCCATAGAGGACATCACCGTGGTGGACAACGTCAATGCCTTTCAAAGAATGACTGGGCATATAGCCGACCTGGGCCGGTTCATATCGAGGTCCTTGGACAAAGGCCATCGATTCTTCTCACTGTTAAAGAAGAAGAATAACTTTTCCTAAACCCCATAATGCCAGCAAGCTTTGGAGAAACTCAAATGGTAACTATCGAGTTCGCCCCTGCTACACAGTCCGAAGGCAGACGAACAACTGTATCTTTACTTGGCAGTTTCCAAGGTGGCAGTAACTGGAGTCTTAGTCTCGAAGGTAAAAGGTACGCAATTGCTATTTACTATGTTAGTAGACCTCTAAGCGAGGTCGAATCAAGTTATCCTCACCTGAAAAATTGGTGCTTGCTTTGCTAAGTGCCTCTAGAAAGCTAAAGTTGTACTTTCAATGTCACCCCATTTGTGTCGTGACCTCTTACCCGCTGAGGAACATCATGCACAAACCCGAGCTCTCGAGCCAGTTGGCCAAATGGGCTATCTAAATTAGGGGGTACGATATCGAATATCAACCTCGAACCGTCATAAAATCTCAGATTCAGACAGACTTCGTGGCCGACTTTATGCCGGCATTAATAACCGAAGTTGAAAAGGAATTACTGTTAACCTCGGGGACTACTTGGGGAATCTGGACCCTTTTCATGGACGGTGCCTCGAAGCGAAGGGGTCCGGGCTCGGGATCGTATTAAAATCGCCTACAGAAAATGTAATTAGGCAATCTATTGGAACTGTGAAATTAACTAACAATGAGACCGAGTATGAGGCCATGATTGCAGATCTAGAATTGGCTAAAAGCCTTAAGGCCGAGGTAATCGAAGCTAAGTGCAAATCCCTCCTCGTGGTAAATCAAGTTAACAGGACGTTTGAAGTAAAATAAGAAAGGATGCGAAGGTACTTGGATAAATTACAGGTAACACTGCATCAATTTAGGGAATGGACCCTGCAGCACGTACCCCAAGATCAGGAACAACAAGGCCGATGCTTTGGCTAACTTGGGGTTGTTAGTCGATGCCGATGAATTCGGTTAGGGGAACAGTATTGCAGCTGATGAAGTCGGTGACAGACGAAGGTCGCGCTGAAGTAAACTCAACGAGTTTAACTTGGGATTGGAGGAACAAATACATGGACTACTTAAAGACCAGAAAATTTCCTTTGAATCCCAACGAATCGAGAGCCTTACGCACCAAGGCTTCCAGATTTAGCTTGGTCGAAGGGGCATTGTTCAGGATAACCTTCGACGGCTCGCTAGTAGATGCTTGGGACCGGGAGAGACTGAATACGCCATGAGAGAAGTTCACGAAGGCGGTTGAGGGAACAATTCGGGGCCAGAATCTTGGCTCGGAAACTAATTGGGGCGGGCTATTACTGGACCAAAATAGAGAAAGATGCGAAGGACTTCTTATGGAAATGCGACGACTTCCAGAGACACGCCCCGATGATCCATCAACTGAGAGAAATGCTCCACTCGGTTTTGTCTCCATGGCCATTTATGAAGTGGGGAATGGACATCGTAGGGCATCTACCATGGGCATCCGGTAAAGCTCAATTCAAACTATTGATGGCCGATTATTTTCCAAATAGGTCAAGGCTCAATCATTCAAAAAGGCATGGGAGAAAGAAGTCATTGACTTTATTTAAGACCACATAACATGTCGATTTGGGATACCGGCCGAGATCGTTTGCAATAATGGAAAACAATTTATCATTATCAAGGTGAATACATTTTTTGAAGATCACTAGATCAAGAAGATACTATCAATGCCTTATCACCCTAGTGGGAACGGGCAGGAAGAATCAACATACAAGACCATACTTCAAACCCTGAAAAAGATGTTGACCATTGCAAAAGGGAAATAGAAGGAGATCCTGCCGGAAGTCCTGTGGGCATACCGTATGGCTTTGAAATCTAGCACCGGGGCCATCCTATTTTTATTTGGGTATGGAGCCGAAACCTTAATACCAGTCGAGGTGGGAGAACCGGCCTCAGGTTCCAATATGCGATTGAAGAGCCAAATGGCGAGGCCATGATCATGAGCCTGGAAATACTGGATGAAAGGTGAGAGGTCGCCCTATTCCGGTTGGCCGCCCAAGGATCGAACTGGGAAGGACCATATCGAGTTGTCGGAATGACCGGCAAAGGTTCGTATAAGCTCGAAGCGGGAAACAATGTGCAACTACCGAACAACTAGAACGTGACACACATAAAGCGGTACTACTGCTAAGGTACGAACTCAATTACTTTTTAATCATGTTATAAATCTAACTAACATATATAGGTAATCAGCCAAGGACGAAAGTGGCTATTAGGTATAAAAGCACGCATTACACTCCTTTTTTCTTGAACCGATTTTGTCCCAAAGTGGATTTTTTGGCAAGGTTTTGAACGAGGCAACAGTAAAACGTGCTAATTTAGATTCAAAGACCGGTTTCAAACCGGAGTCAATGATCATTCGCTTCAGGTCAACAGTATCCGAGCCCTCACAAGTTCGACCTCGAATACTAGGGTCCATTACCCTCGGATTAAGGTCATTAGCAAGGGAAAAAGAAAACTTTATGTGATAAAAGCTTAGGCTTGGTGGTTAGGATTCATTGTAAGGGCCAAACTGTAGTATGAACCATGCCCACATAGTCCACTCTATCCATGACATAAGTTTTATGCGCTTTCGATCCTGTACCTTGCATACTAAGAAATGAAAGAAATTTCCACTTCCTTTACACTTTGTTACTATGTGTTCTTGATTCTTCGATCCCAGATCTTAAAGCCCACGGGCTACCCCTACTCGGGGACTATCGAGTCCACGGGCTACTCCTACTTGGGGACTGTCGCCTGATGAAACTTCCGATGACACGGGCTACCGAATCACGGAGGAACCAAACCTATTTGGTGGTGCTCAAATATAAAAGGCTACAGCCACCCTAAAAATGGCTCGAAGACGTCCGAAGTCCATAACTGACAAGTAAGGCCCTTACGAAATTCGAAACCTACTAAAAGATTACCCTAGGCAAAAATATCGTCTAAAACCACTTAAGCATCTTGAAGACCTCTGATCTCACTGAGGGTTCGAAGCCACAAGCAAACTAAGTTGCATCGAAGTCGGGCTTCGTTCGAACCTCCGAAAAACGAATGCCCAGAACAACATCTGGTTCTTTGGTAAGGCAATCACAAATAGAAATCGCAAGAAGATGTTAGAAAAGAAAATACATGATATTGCCAGAAGGGAAAATTTTTATATACATTTAAAAATATATTTATAAAGGCCCAATAGAATGGCCTCAAAACAAAACAAAAATACGTAAGAAAAAATAAAAAACTGGAAAAATACTAAGGCATCTATGCCTTGTCTTCACCGGGGACTGACTTGTTGCTAGAACCGTCGGATCCCTTGGATCCCTCAGAGCCCTCGGAAACCTCGGAGCCTTCGGCACCCTCAGGCTCCTAGAGCTCCTTTGCCTCGGCCTCGGCCTCGAGCCTTCTAGCTTCTTCAATCTTGTCCGATAGGTCAAAACCTCGGGCGTGGATCTCTTCAAGGGTCTCTCTCCGAGATAGCCACTTTATGTATCCAGTCTTCGTCTTTAAGCGGGTCTTGACTGCCTCCACATCGGCCTTGTACTGGGTCAGCATTTCCTCGGCATCAGCAGAGGTTGTATCCAATTTGGACCTTAGTGCCGCATATTTTCTTCCGAGAACATCCTATTTCGTGATGGCCGAGCTCAGCTATGCCTGGAGATTATCATTCAACTGAGACCACTTATCGGCTTTGTATTTCTCCACCCAAAGTTTGTTCTTGACCAATTCCAGCTCCGCCTTTGCAGTTTCCTTCTCCTAAGCCAACAGGTCCATCCTGCCCTTCCATACTTCGGTCGTAGCCTTGACCTCGTCCATCTCAGCCCGCGTTGGTCAATCAGGTCTATCTTCTGTTGGACCTGTGAAGTTGTGTTGTAAGTCACCACGACTAGCTACTCATTTTTAGCTTCAAATATCTTTACCATCTCAACCAGGTCGGCGTGTTCCAGCTTTAGGGTCGTGGCTTCCTTCTGAGCTATTTCTAGTTCGGCCTGGAGAATAGGGAGGTCTTTAAGGGCCTTATCCTATTGCTCACTAAGATCCCTATACATGTCCTTCTTCCAGACCTGCTCTTTGAGTTTGAACTTGAGCTGGCTAATATCCAAGCGGTACCGGAGAAAGCTTTCATGGTGAAGCACTAAATCTTGTAAAATAATGAAATTAGTAGGGGACATCAAAAAATAAAAATAATAAAAAATAAGTGGGATTCACAAAGGGGTACAAAAGGGTTAACACCTTACCCAATTCAGCGTCTGATGCACCTCATTGAAGAGACTTAACGTGCCCACCTCGTTCATCTTTTCCTGGTCCTCCTCGACCACCAGGCATAGGAGGTAGCTGGCTACGCCCACGGGAGCAGAAAGGACCCCGACATCCTCCGAGATTGTAAAAACGATCGTTCTCTTGCACTCGGGGTCCACGCTCGACGCGGGAAATTGCTTCACTAGTCTTGGGCTCGAACTCGACCCGCTAACCCTCGAGGGCACATCCTTTTTCGGGACCTCCAGGAGATCAAGCCCGGAAAAATCCTCCAGTGTGGCCATGTCCATGCCTTCGAAAAATGAGTTTAGGGGATCATCTGTACCTTGCGCTCCCTCACCTGACTTTTCTTTTCCCTCTTGGGCCTCTTCAAGCACGGACTCGGTATAGGAGGGCGTCTCCACAATGTCGATGACACCGGTCGCCACCTTCGGAACAGGGTCGACTTCCCGAGAGGTCAAAGCCTCGATCTCCCCCTCAGGTTTCGAGTTAGAAGCGGATCGACCTCATGGTCCTCTTTTTTGGTCGTCGCCTGCTCCAGCTCATTAAGGGGAGACCCATGAGCGATGAAGGGTTCGTCTTCCTCAGGTTCATCCAGAGCCGGTAGAGAGAGTTAGGGTCTGGTACCTTGGACTTGGTGCTCTTCCTGAGCTTCCGGACCCGGGTGGCCGCTCTCTTCTTCCTCTTCACCTCGGGGACTTTCTCTTTTTCTTCTTCTTCTCCTCCTTCGCGGCAGTCCCGGGCTATCCCGAAATGGAAGGCTCGACAAGCAAGGACAGATCTTCGTTCTCATCCAGTGGCCTAAGTTCAGTGGTCTTAGGAAGAACTGTAAGAAGAGAGAAAGAGTTAGCACTGTATAAGTTAAGAACATGGTGGTAACTACTCAGGGAAGAACCTTACCATGAGAACGAGCCTCTCATTTGCCCTTTGAAAGTTGTGCCGTGCGCGCTCAGAGTACGGCATCTGCTTACAGATCCCCTCGATCTACTCCTTGAATTGGGGGATTGCATCAGGAACTTGGGCAACAGTTGCATGACCACAAGCACAGGCGATCAGATAAAGAATAAATAAAAAGAAATACCCAAGAAAGATAATACTTACGGGATGCATTCCACTCCTCGGGGGACGGCAGAAACTCGGGGGATCAGGTCTTTGTTTTCATCTAAACGAACCTCCCCTGCCAGCCTCGGCCTCGGTCCTCGTCAATGCTCGAGAAAGGAGCCTTGCTTGCTCGGCGAATGAGCTTGATCAGTCCCCCTCGGAAGATTCGGGGACTGTACAAGCGGAGTAGATGGTCGAGGGTGAATCGAGGAGATTTGTTATTGTTCACAAAATGGCGTAAGAGGATCACGATCCTCCAAAAGAACGGGTGGATTTGCCCGAGGCACACCTTGTACCTGTTGCCGAAAGCAAGAACTATGAGGTCCATCAGGGCAAGGGTGAAGGGGTAAGTGTAAACACTCAGATACCCCTTTTTGTGAGTAGTAATATCGTCATTGGGCCCGAGAACGACCACGTCTTTACCCTCTCATTTATCTGCTCGGACGATAGGTAGGGTTTCTTCAGTGACGGAGCATATGTATCTCCATGCTCACGCGCCTCGGTCTTGTTGACTAGAGGCCTTCTCGACCTTGAAGTCATACCCGATAGAGTAGCCACCGGCTATGAAGCTCTTCATGGGGGTCTCCTGAGCCACCTTGGGAACGGCCACCTCGACGTCTGCGGCCAGGTGAGAAGATGAAGGGGCAGCCTGCGGAGGCACTGACTTGGAAGTTTTCGCCATTATAATCTGGAAAATATAGGTCAGAAGAAAAATATGAAGATTTGAAGATGGTATGAAGGTATGAAAGTCTGGGATGAAGGTTTAAAGAAGAAGTATGAAGACGAAGACGAAGATATGAAGGCTTAATGAACAATATATGAAGATTTGGAGAGGTTAAAAGACGTTAGAACGTTCAAAGGTAAAGTCTAGAATCGGAAAGTGGAAGAAGTGAAGAGGGTTGAAGCTTTTATAGAGGAAAGGCAACCAATGCGCGACGTTTCGCATTCGAAGACAGCTAGTCGATGACTGACACGTGTCCGTAGTCAGAATGATGTGACTGATGGGACGTTTCGATTTACCCGTCATCTCAGTTATAACGTACGAGGGAAGAAACCGGGGTTCATCTGTTGTTTCCTGTCATTTTCCGTCGTTTCGGAAAACCTACTCTCCAGAAAAGGAGGGAACTATCTGTATTTGTGTAAAATCGGAGATAGAGCATACCCGATTTTCCGGTGAAGAAAACAAAAGAAGGCCACTGATGCATGAGACTGAAATCGAAGCCGGAAACCTTTCGTATCGAGACCCATGAAAGAAGAACGATGTGTTCATCATCGGGCATGATAAAGCAACGCTCCCTAGACCCAGAACGAGTTCTAAAACTCGGGAAACACATTAAACGCTTACACACGATGAATAAAGGGCATTGATATTCGTACCCGATCGGATATCACGATGCGGATCTCACTCAATGTTGGTAACGGATCAATATAAAAGGGAGGTTTTTTCTTTTGAGGGAGATATTGTAACACACAAATCAAGGAAATACAAATTCATTTTTTTGCTTTCTAGCTATTGCAAAAGCTCTTACTTAACTGTTTGTTCTTCATCCGATCTAGGTTCGAACCAAGGGTCCAATCGAGGACGAAACTACTGTTCAACCTAGGCTCGAGCTAGGCCGTAACATTACAACTTATTTGAGCATTCATTTTATCTTTAACTCGTATATCTAATATTCTTGATTATTTATGTTGAATCAATCCACATATCATTAAAAACGCGTACAAATTTAATTGTTATCCGATTTAAGGGTTAACAACATAGTCAATCACCTCTAACATATAAATGAAAGATGATTTTTTTTGGCATTTTTCGTTAAACAAAAGTCACATATAGTGACCAAAGAAATTAATCAATTGAGATAATATAACTAGTCTATCAACAAAAAGAGAAATTTAGTAAGCTTGACTCCGTCTATAAATGAATGTCTTTGTTTTTTACAATAGTAAAAGGGGAGTTAATTTGATGTTTGTTTCTGTTCTAAATATATTTTGCGTGCAATAAACTTCGACTACCATATATAAACAACCCAAAGAAAAGGGAAATTTAGGTAAAACTTTCTTAATCCCACCAGAATAATTACATATTTAGGTAGAATGACATCTCAAATGTTAAGCTTTGTCATAGCTTCGTTTTCTATTTTCGTTTTGTTTCTATTTTTAGTAGAAGCACCTAACTCGAGCGGAACTATACGTCCACCAACTTCCAAATTTGCAAATAATTACACTTTAGGAGGGGCCACAAACTGAAATGGAATGATATTATTCAATCTTTTCTATTACTATTCATCCTTATTTTATTATTATTTTTATTATTTAACTTTTTAAATTTATTTTTTTATATATACCTAATTATGTTTATGTAATATTTTTATAATATTAATTTTACATCTTAACTTATAATTTAGATAAATTGATTTTCGTGTATTTATTATTTTTATATAAAATTATAAGTTAATTTTATTATAAATTACAATTGTACAAAAAATATATAATCGTCTCAAAAAGAAAAAAAGATAGAATTTATTTAATAGAAATAAAAAAATAAAATTTAATAATAATATTATAATATTAAAGAGAGAAGAATATAAAATGAAATATATATTTTTGGAGTAAAAAATAAAGTAATAATTAAAGTAACTTTACTTCATTTTGAAAAAGAGAATGAAAGCTAAGGATTGAAGATAAGGGTTGGAGATGAGGGTTGGAGATGACCTTACAATATCATGCTTAAAATAGCAACTCGTGCTCAAAAGTAAGTTTTGAGTCAAAACATACTTTTCACGCATAACACACTATTCCTTGTACCAATATCACATTTTCAATGTGGACCAATATCCTTTAACAAATCCAAACTCATTGTAAGAGATGATAATGTTTGGGTAAAATATACAAATAATCCTTAAAGTTGATAGTATTAAATGTTTATTTCCGTTTACTAATGAGCAGAATTTCAAAGTTATTGTGTTATTTCTCGCTTGTCCCATGAACAATAATTTTAATTGTATGGCCTGAAAATTCTACCCATGGAACAAACGAGGGCTAAAAGTTAAGATCACCCAAAAAAATATCATAGTTCTGCAATTTTTTGATAATGTTTGGATAGACTCCTCTTAACATATTAGCCAATAATTTGACAGGAATTTCCTAGTAAATGAGCAGAGAATATTGATGGACCTTTGAATCTGAAAAGATAGCAGCGTTCTTGACCTTTGTGATCAAGAGTCAAGACTACAATTATTGTGAGTGTAATACATTGGTATCTGCAGCAATACAAAATGAAGAAAAAAGCCTTGTACAATTCTTGCCTTATAATATCCTAACAATTCTCAAAGAAACGACTTGATAACAGAGCCAGGAGCAAGAATTCGAAGTTTATAGATCAAAATTCTAATTATTTTAAGTTATTAATTTAAATTAATAATTTAAATATATTTAATAATTTTTTTAAAATTAATATAAAATTAAAATTAAAATTACTTAATTTGGTGAAACTGATAACTGAAATCTAGCTCCACCCCTGCCTGAAAAGCCATCGAGAGTAGTTACTAGAAGGGCAATAGATATGCTTTTTTAATCATCCTGAGTCAGGAAAGGAAGAAGTAGTTAAAAGGAAAAATAAATTTCTTTTTTTCTCTTTTGGCCAAAAACTCTTTAGTCCTTAATTAAACAAATTAAACTCTTGGAGTCGATAAGTTGTTATAGTTATTCTTACAATAGATCTTGCTCGTCATAGGTTCTTAGCTATTATGATAACAGATTTTATATTTGTGTACAATTAAGCTTTAAATCTTTAAAGAACCTCTAAATAAAAGAAGCTATTGCATAATTTTTCACTTCCTAAGGCTCAAACGCAGAGGCAGATTTAAAATTTCTAGTACATAAGTGCACAATTAAAAAAGAAAGAAAATATATATTAAGTGAGAATTGATCTCTGCTGCTCTTAGTAAATAACTTAACTTTCAACTAATTGCATTCAGTCTTCTTAAAATATAAGTGTCAACAGTTAATATTATACCAACTTTAAAAAATATATACATAAAATATATAATTTTATAAAGAGACCATGAATTCACGTATTTTATAAGCTCCTTATAAATCCGCCCCTTCTCAAACTGTCGAAACGAGAGCATACATTATGCGTCGTTTAATTTTCTCTTATAATTTTACAAAAAGATTATTTTTTGATTTTCAAACTCATAACTTATAGATTTTCGGAATAGAGCTGTTATAGACTTGTAGCCACAACTTCTTCTTATCAATGATTGCTGTACTAAAGCAACCAGAAAAAGAAAGAAAATACCCCTTATGGTTTTATTTTATAAATATTCTCAAAAGCATAAAGAAGAATGTGATCAATTGAATTAGAAAAGGTATTTTTATTTTTGAAAATCAAGCAAACTATTTTACTACATAGTTGAAATATTCAAAGATAAACGTCAACAAGAAAATGAAAGTGTGCCTCTCACGAATATTGTTACGCGGCGCCTTCCTGAGGTTTTTTGGAAGGGCGACGTAAGGCTAGACAATCGATGTCTGTACGATTGTCGTCCGCCAACTGAGGTCCCCTCCGCACGCTAGACTAGAATGTCAGTGCCGTGCGGGAAAACCAATATCGTAAGCAACGAGAGAATTGAAAGCAGTAATTGATGATGAATGCTGATGGTATTGATGATAATGAAAGCTATTACAAAGCTAAAGCGGTGTCGAGGGAAGAGACACCAGTACAGAGAAATGATTGCTTGCTTGAATGTTTGAATGCTTGTTCCCCCTAATAATGCTTAAAAAAAATAAACCTAAGTTACAAGAGCTGACCTATAAAAGCTGTAAATGCATACTGAATGTAAAATGAAGTAAACCTACTCTATATTTACAATGAAAAGGACTTAGACTTCTACAAAGTAGGAGCAAGTCCAGTGGCAGCAACTTTGTCATGAGCATCAGGGTCTGCGCGTGCGGCACTATTTGTGTTTGCCTGCGGCTGGGCGCTGGCGCTTGGATAATGAGGGATGCGCGCGGTATTGTCTGTGCACGCGGCATTGTCTGTGCGCGCGACATTGTCTATGCGCACGGCGCTGTTGGCACTCGCAAGCCGCTGGGCGCCGGCAAGGAGTGTTGGTGGGGCGACAGAGGCACATGCGCGCTTGTCACTTGGCTGCCGAGACCACGGGGCCGACCGTGACGCTAGGCTTTGAAAGGCATGCCAGGACGCCATGAGGCGCGTCCAAGGGGTCATGGGGCGAGGCTGAAAAGCCGCCCATGACAATACTTATGATCAAACAATTTTCAAAAATTAATTTTCCAAAAGCTTAAATCAAAATGAATCTAAAAGCCATCTACACAATAACAGAAATAGGAAAAATCCAAAGAAAGAAAACGGAGTCACACAAACGGCGTACGCAACCCCCCCTAAGTACCACGTCGGAGAGGGGACAAAGACGAGGGCCCCACTTTGCGTTTCCATTGTGTACTTATCATCCAGAAGAACAAATGACAAATTAATAATAATTACATTTATTTGTAATTTTATACACTCTATAATCATATAGATACAGACCCCTTTATATGTATAGGCGTGTCTTTATAAAGCAGTATATATATAGCGCCAAGCTTCAACCACTTCATCATATTCATATCTATCTACTCTTCATCTGTAATCCCCTTTTTTAGCTCTGTTTCTCCTTTGCTTTTAAACAAAAAGGAGTCTTAGCTTTCTCCTACTAAACACTCAATCCTTTTCTTTTATCTCTGTTGGCAAAACAAGACTTATATCTTTCTTATTGGAAAACGTTCTTGATACAAAAATACTATTTGGGTATGTATCTTTTTTCATTCTTTGTGTCTCTCTCTATCTGTTTCTTTAAGTTTTTATTCATATAGTTGAGAAAGGGTATATAGCTCCTCTGTATTTTAAAAGATTTGAGGCAAAGTTTGGATTTTTCTTATTGAGAGTTTAGATCTTCATGCTTTAAGTTCTTTGTGTGTTAAACATCATGTTTTTTTGGTTCTTGTTAATGAGGTTTGTAGTTTTTCTCCTTCCTCTTTGGGTGGGTGGTGGGATTTATGGGCATTGACTGTGAATTTGGATGAACGTGAAGTCAACTTTCTTAGAAGATACATAAAAGTTCTGTATAGAAATATAAGGTGGAATTGTAAATTTGGCTTAGTAGGACTAATAAACATAGAGGTATTTAGTATTGAGATTTTGAATGAGAACTTGGAAAATCAGATTAGGCCTTCTTTTGGCAAGCTGATGAATGCTATAAGTGCTAGAAATTCAGATACTAGTCATCTGAGATAAAAGACTCAAACATCAGAGGATGCTTATAGTTTTTCTTTTCCTTTTTTTTTTTTTGGCTTTTATAGCTATAGTATAATTAATCCCGGGATAACTAGTGTTATATTTATCCCAATAGGAGGGCGGGATAACAATCCCGGTTGGGATAATTAATCATGGGATAACTTGTTTTCAAACCAAACGACTCCTCAAGAAGAAATATAGGCAGTTTCAATAATTTCCATAGTTCCTAAATATTTTTATGAAATTGTTTCCTTTGAGAAACTGATTTCTCCTCGTATGATATTTGGAATTTTATGATAGCTAATAGATGTGGCTTTTGGATAAAACCAATAGGTAGTTTATCATTGTACGCAACTGGTGCTACATCTTATTGACAATGCACTTTATCTTAATCTAGACTAGAACAAATAAAGGGGCCTATTTGTCTTGAAATTTATTATTATGTCTAGTACGTTTAGTATTGCGTAGGGCCTTTTATTTTGTCCTTGCACCTTTTAATTGTTTGGCACCAACCTTGAGATTTAATATGCAGTTGTTTTGGTACTAGTTCTGTACTAGTTCTTAGTGTTCATGAATTTCAAGTTGTTTTTTGTACTGAGATCCTTGATTTTGTTTTTACAGACATTAGAAGCCAACTTTGTTACATCAAGAAACAGGATATGGCCTTAGAACAGCTCGACACTACCTTTGGCAAACACGATACCCCATTAGGAAAGTGGAAGGCGATGAACGATGAAGTTGAAGACAATGTTTCTGGTGGTTTTGAGTGTAACATATGCCTGGATCTTGTGCACGACCCTGTGGTAACTTTATGCGGTCACCTCTACTGCTGGCCTTGTATTTACAAATGGATTCATTTCCAGACTGATTCTTCAGAAAATTCAGATCAGCAACAGCCACAATGCCCTGTTTGCAAATCTGAAGTTTCACAAAAAACTTTGATTCCACTCTATGGGCGCGGCCAATCTACAAAATCATCTGAAGTAAAGGCTCCAAATCTTGGTATTGTCATTCCACAAAGGCCTCCTACTCCTAGATGTAGCGATCACACGCTGATATCAACCACTGATTCAAATCAATCCCAGTTACTTCAACGACGACAACAGTCTCAAACGCGTCAACCTTATCAAGGAAGTTACATGGCCTCACCTATTCTTAGCCCTGGTGGCACCACAGCTAATATGTTGCACCCTATTATTGGAGAAGTGGCTTATGCTAGGATTTTTGGGAACTCATCTACAACTTTGTATACATATCCGAACTCTTATAATGTAGCCGCGAGTAGTAGTCCAAGATTGAGAAGGCAACTATTACAGGCTGATAGATCACTTGGCAGAATATGTTTTTTCCTCTTTTGTTGCTTTGTCACATGTCTAATCTTGTTCTGAACGATTTGTCTTCCTATTTTGCTTGTACTTGTATAAAAGGATTTGGTGCTGTAGTCTGTAGTAGATAAGAACATGTACAGCCTCGGCCAAATGTAACCAAGTCATAGAAGCTTTTGCTCTTGATTGTTGCTATTACACTTGGAATAGTGTGTGTAAACGGGCAAGGAGCTTGAAGATTTTAACCCTTTTTATATAATAAGAAAAGAGGTTGAAAATTCTCATCCACTCTGGTCATGGGCGAGTTAGGGTGCAGAAGGAGATTCATTCGAATTCTCTTCACAAGAAATTTATGATGTATATATAAGGTTAATTTTCGGAAAAGTTCGTTCAACAACTACTTTGCGTGTTTATTTATTTATTTATTTATTTTTCCTTTATTTTTGTAATCCTCGCATCCGCCACTGATTATGGTGCATACCTCTTTTTCCAAATGCGAGATTCTTGTTTTCAGAGTTACTACTCAATAGAAGCAGTGGCTGTTATTCCTCAAACCCCCCCCCCCCCCCCC
>MCJB01009178.1:49637-98195 GCA_002018475.1 Nicotiana obtusifolia
CCAAGGAAAAGGTTAATTACGAGTACGTTAAATTGTTAACAAAAAAGCCAAAATTGAATTGGTCTTTTCTTTGTGGACCCATAAGCTGGTGGACCCTTTTAAATTCTTTTTACTACCATCTGAGTGGCCTTTTTATTGGCTGCCATCTAACAAGAAGATGGCTCTCTTTAGAATCAATAAAACAAGAGTGGAGTATGTATTCCACAAAGCAAACTTACTAGCTTTCACATTGTAAGAGGATACTGAATTTTCAAGCACCGAGCAAGGTCGAACCAAATGGGCATCTTATCTTCTTTTTCTATTTTATTGTCACCCACCAACACAATTATTTGATCAGAATTTCAGTTATTTTCGGCAGATGAAAAAAGTTACCAAATATATCTTGTTTCTATTAGAGCACGGCTTAAACATTTTACCCACTTTATTAATTGCTAGGCTGTACCCTTTGTGCATCAAAATGAGCATTTGATTAGAGAGCCTGTCACAATCAAGGCGTCAACATCACAAAGAGAAATTACTCTCCACTTATCACATTTGCTTGTCCTTATCCTTATTTAGGGTAACACAGAATTAACCGTGTTGGTAGGTGGTGGGGGGCAACGGTAGCAGACATACATGCTTGCGACGTCTGTGAAGGTGTGAACACAGTGATGGAAATCATATTGTTTAGTTCACCAACTTTGAGTGATTCCAGCTCAGACTAGGTAAATAGCCAAAAGGGTTCCATCCCTATTCAGAATCTTGATTGCTACCCCTTTTTGTTTCTTTGTTCCAGCCGAGGTTGATTACAGTAAGTGGTTTATATTTTGATCTGCTTTAGTGCTAAAGAATGACCGCACAACTATGTGAAAGTTGGTAGAAAATATTGTCCTTAATCTAAGAGCTTCTCGTGCATCTATAATGCAACTAAATGTTAATTCCCTTTTGCTTTCAAGTGAATGATAGTTAATTACAATTCTAATTACTAAAGTTGTTAGAATATATTGATGTTTTAATCGCAAAATCTAGTAGAATTAAATAACATACCGGCTAGTCAATGAGTATCTTATACTAAACGTATCTGAATTTGGAATATTTTGTTCTAACATTGTCACCTTAAAATATCAACAGATTATAATTGAGTTAAAAATCTGCAATATTTTTCTCTAAAATTTAATTTATGCTGCGAGAAAAGTTTAGGTTAAGAATGTTATAACAATCCTAAATACAAGAGTCAAGTTTAGTCGGTGCAACTACTTGTACGAGCTCTCAACATGATTCCAATACTTGTAAATAACTAGCTCGTCTCTTACATTTGTGATGTATCTTCCTTGTATCAAATGCTGTGATCTCGTTAACATAATTTTCCGTGCATTGTATGACAAAACTTGCAAATATCATATAGGCGTTTGGCCCTTTTGCACACGTATAAAAGAAGAAAAGGCTGATATTTAAAAGGTTTAAACCAATCTAAGTCTCTGAATTCTTTTAGAGGCCTTGGACCTTTTTTAATGCAGAAGTACCCTTCTTTTTCTTATAAATTGTGAAATTTTCATTGTCCGTCACAAAATGAACTCTTTCAAATTTTGTAAAAATAAATAAATTAGTGTTGACTTTGTATCTTGATTTCTGATGGATGAGAGTCACGCGATCTGTATTTGAATCTTGTTTTTTTTTTTGTTTTTTTTGTTTTTTTTTTTTTTTTTTTATCAACAAAAAAATAGTACGAGGGGGACATAAACCAAAAATTCCATGAGATGTTGGAGTTAATAAAGCATCAAAAAAAGGCTAATTTAACAAGCTAAATTAGAACTAGCTTTGTACAACTTCACGATCACAGAGTCCTCCTTAGATATGTTGATAAAATCTTCTACGTCCACTCTCCCCTACTTCCTCGATTTCTGGCCATATGTAACATAATTTCCTAGATCATGATCCTTTCTATTTTATCCATTTTGTACACAACCCTAGGATAGAAAAGATAGAAACAATTAAACAAGTGAGACTACGCAAGACATTATTTTTCTGTATTTCTCTTGAAATTATTATGGACAAATAACCATATATAGTTTGAACACAAGAAAATGCTCCTACAAGAATTACTTATTTGCCTCCAATTTGGTATATATTCCACCGGAGTGCAAGTTTTCTCATTGTTCCAGTCCTGAAAATTGAAAACTTCTTGTATAAAGGGCGCTTTATTTTTTAGTGGTTCTATTTGACACAAATTCAAATTAGTCGAAACAATGAGCTTCGGATATCGATGCCCGAATCAATTGAAAAAGACGAGGTTTTTCCTGATGTAGAATCCCATCAATGTAGTCCTATGTTATGAGGTTTCTGATTCATGAAGCAGAACACTTTGACAAATATATTAGATCTTGCACTTAGTAGTAAATTTTACTGTAATTATTAAAAGACGTGTTACACTAAGCAAGCAATGAAAGCATTTTACTTTTTTGGTAATCTTTCCTTTTGGTATTCTAAGGATGTTCATGTAATGAATTGTTACACTTCACCATCCTACTGAGCTTTCACAGTCTTGCATAGGGGTGTATATATATAGGTTTTATTGGTTCGGATTTTTCAATTATCAAATTAAATCAAATTATTGGTGTCGAATTTTTAAATTTATAAATCAAACCAAATCAACAAAGTCGGATTTTTCAATCTCGATTTTTCTCGGGTTTTCAGGTTTTTTCCGATAAAGTCTTCATAGCATAAAATATATAACTTGTGCTCCAAATATTTCTTAAGTCCTAGTAAAATACAACTGCATATAATGTATTTTTCAAGAAACTAACATAATAATATGAGATAAGTCATAGCATTATACTAAAATATTCAATAATAAAGATAAAATAATAAAATTACATAAAACAAATATTGCTAATTAATAAGCCATAATAAAAATTAACATAATCTAAAAATATTATATAGGTCATGCTAAAATAAGTATAGCTAATAAGTACTAATATTAATTACATAACTAAGCACTAAAGAAAAAGATAAACTAAGTTATGGATTTTCATTATAAACCAATGTAAAACTAAAATAATTATCCAACACTATCGTCATTTCTAGTATTGAATTGAATTTCTTTTGTTAGCATTAGTATTGATTTGAACTTTGTTTGAGTTACTACATTTATGGGCTATAAAATTTATTTATCATTCAAAAATGTTCAGTCTAAACTTGAAATAATACGTTAAAAGATAAAAACTACAAAAAAGTTTAAGAAATATTTATAAATTATATTACAATAAATATTTATATGTATAAAATAGTTCTAAAAATTATAAAAATATAATGTCAGGTTGGTTTGATTTCGGTTTGACTTTTTTTAGTTAAAACCATACCAAACCAATTATGGTTGGGTTTTATTTTTCAATACCAAACCAAATCAAACCAAACCATATCGATATTTTTTTTTCGATTTGACTCAGATTATTTATTGATGCGATTTATCGATTTTCTCTGTACACCCTTAATCTTGCATTCTCTCTCCACTACTACCACTACTTTTTCATATCTCCAAAATTGTGGTGAACATGAAATAGGCGTGGTGCATGAAGTAACTCTATTCAAAAAAGAAGAAAAAAACAGTTCCCACTTGTTCAAATAACCATTAAAAGCTTGAGAAGTAAAACAAAACCATTTAAAGCTTGAGACAATTAAAAAAAAGAACAAGCTTCACTCGCTTTCAAGAGATTGTTACATAAATAGCCGGTTAAATTTAATGTTTACTTTTTCTAGTCAATATATATATATATATAAATTATATATTGATTATACACTATTACACATATATTATACATGAATTATATAAAGCATTATACATTCGTCGGCTACTTTTAATTTAAGAAATTAAATGAATAACTTTTTGGGTTAAGTCTTCTTCAAAATTGGGAAACAGATAGAATAATGTTGAAAATAATATAAGAAAATCTGGAATTTTTTTTATGAATTTCATTACGCTGGTTTAGAAATAAGTTAGCTAGACAGTGTATACATGCATCATCAATGCCATTTCCTATAATTTCAAGGAAAAGAACAAAAGGGTTTTTCAAATATTTTCTAATAAACTCGTCTTATGTGGCTAATACTTTTTCTTTTTTGCTTTCTTGGTACTTGATTGGTCGGAGGTCACTCGAACTTTTGATTGGATTGTCTAGGTCGCCAAACAAATCACAAAATACAGCTAGAATAAGGGTGCTGAATTCAAGACACATGTAGTTTTAATAGGATATTGTTATTATTTAGAGCCTATATTGCATTTTGTCATGTAGAATTTGGAGTCAAATCTACTTGCACAAGTTGAAGATATATGTTATTCCCAGCAAAATAAAATAATCATTTTCTGAAATGTATATATGTATTGTGCATTATAATGTCGACAAATATCATATTCTCTTTATATTTCATTTTCCAATACCAATTGAAAAGGAGAAAAAGGTAGTGGTTGTTATATCCTTGAGGTAGTGGCCAATGATTGCTCTTACGATACATTCCTTCTTTATAGTTCCGTCGATCGAAGGTGGAGTCAAGATTTAAATTTTATGAGTCGGGAATTGTAATACTTTTAAGTTATTGGATTATAAAGTAATAAATTTTACATATTCAATAAATTTCTTAAGACAAATACATGATTTGAACAAAAGTTAATGGATTGACCCTAAAAGTCTTCTGCTACCCCATGTATCATGAGTCATGACTAAACAGAAAAAAGAAGGCACCGAAAAGATAATATAAAGAATTATATCTCAGCAGAATCTTAATTTTAATTTCATAAAAATTAATGGAACCAATAATCATTCGCTTCTTTCTCCCTTTTCTGGTGTCGCTTCCCATCTAATCTAATAATAAAAAGTACAACTTGTATTACCAGAAAAAAGATACAACTCGTAAAAGAAATGGAAAGGGAGCTTTCAGAAATAGATCGATGGTAATTGAAAAATAGCCATAATTTTAAAAGTAATTAAAATTTAATTATTTTTTTTAATATAAATACAAATTTTGAATAAAAACACCCTTGAAAATCCGAAAAAATTCCAACATTATATGCTTGAGTTCGAATCTTTTACATACGAAATTCCAGCATAATATGTTGAAATTTAATAATGTGCTACGCTGGAACTTTTTGATGTTTCAGCTAGGGTATTTTTGTCCAAATATTATCTCCATATAAAATACTAGCCAATGCTATTTTCACTTTTTTTCCATTCGTATATTTGGGCTTTAAAAGGTTAGTTGAGTCTAGATAAACCGTAGCCAGGCCTTCAATTCTGGGCTAATCTTAAAGTTGGAAACCCAGTCAAGAACAGACACACATGTACTTAGCTGCAAGCCTGCAAGTATACAACAGAGCCACAAATATCATGCATCCACCCCCATAAACGTTTCATCCAGTTAGATGCAGCAATAGAAAAATTTAATTAAAAAAAGTTTTATTAGTTATTAACCACAAAAAAAAAACAAAAAAACTTAAGAGAACTAAATAATCCACTATCCAGCAAAGTAGAGATTTTCCTACTATTGTAAGCAAGCCTCCTCAAGGTCTGTTTCATCAACTGCCTCAGACATACGATTTCCAATTTCAATATACTTTTTCAGACCCCTCTCAACTTCCTCTGGGAAGAGACCTCGCATCCTAAGTAAATCTTTAAGCTCTCCTTCTCTTTGAGTATCTCCTTTTGATTGCAAGTACTTCACACAGGAAGCTAAACTATGGAAGTGCGGTTTCCACCCTGGCCGACTAGCCAAGATTGCTTTCTTCATCGTCTCGACTGCCTTCTCCATCTCATTCTGTACACAATAACCGAGTGCTAGACGATTCCATGTGCTCCCATTAGGCTGCTTCCCACTCTCCAAGAGTTTATCTATGATTGATATAGCCTTTTCCATATGACCCTTTTTGCAGTAAGCAGTTATGAGCAAATTTGGAATTTTCATGTCAAAGTGTACCCTGTTTGCTTCCCACTCGGCAAATATCTTCTCTGCGCCATCAAGATCACCCAACTTTTCTAATCCACTTATCATACAATGATATCTTGAATTGTTATACTTAGCTCTTCTCTTGTATTTATCCCATACACGATACATATCCTCTTTCTTTCCCATACTAGCATAGAGAGTAAGGAGTATGTCAACAGCAAGCGTTGCCCTTTTCCCCCTGATTAGGTGCTCGCATTTCTTCAATGCGGCGGAAGCCTTTTCTATATCACCAGCTTTCAGGTATCCCTTGGCAGCAACTGTATAAGGACTCCATTCAATCAGCAGTGGATCAGCTTCCATTTTCATCAGAAGCTTCTCCATCTCCTCAAGATCTGGAACAGATGCATATGCATTTAAGAGGATATTGTAGGTAATCAAGTTACTAACAATTCCCTTGTCTTCCATTTCTAGCATAAGTGAGTTTAGCTTATCAAGATCTCCCATTTTAGCATAAAGGGTCATCAGAACATTGTACGCCACTGAGCCAGCATACCCCAACTCCTTCAGCTTTTGCATGGTATCTTCTGCTTTTTTTAAGCATTTTGCATCAGCATAGACGTTCAAGAGAGCGCCATATACCCGGTAGGTTCTTAAATTATCCGGAATGCTAGCGAAATACTTCTCTGCGGCTTTCACACCATGGGCTTTTGATACCAAATCCAGTTGGACTGCAACATCTCCAGACAATATATCAAAATGCTTGGACTTGTTAATCCACTCATAAATCTGCAATGGTATAAAAAGCAGAAATCAAGCATCCACTAGAGCTATTTGGTATTTGAACCTATACACAAGTTAAGGAAAAAAAAAACAAAGTAAAATATTGCAACCTGGTCTTTTTTTTCCTTGGTTCCCCAATGGCTGGTGGTTTAAACAAAAATAGGGCTGATTAATACAGACTTGATGTGGGTGAATTAGGGATTTCTCTAGTTATATCAACATTAAACTGATTCAGTTGAAATATTTATACAAGGATTGAATATGCTAGTTTACGAGGTGTCCGTTACAAAGTCAAGTTGTACAGAGGAGTTAATCAATAATCAGAAAGGAAAAAAAAAATCAAGTTGTATGGAGGATAATAGTTTAATTCATGTATAGTTTTAAATCCACTTCCAGAGCTGGTTGACTAATTGAATCAAATGCTCTTTTTCTTTTTAAGAAGAATACAGAGGAAAGGCAGGAACAGAGAGGACTCTTTTAGGACTGACTCTAAGAATACTTAAAAGTTCACAATCAGAAAGGTACAACAACTCTACAAAAGCTCATCACTCTTAAATTTCGAATTGATGTAAATGTATTTGTATTTGTTCGAACAAAGAAAACATTCGCAATGTATATTTTTAATAGCAATAATAATTTTTAGGATGCATATTATTTATGAAAATAGCACAGATCATTCTATACGGATTAATGGATAGATATACGTATTCTAATGCTAACAGTACATCGTAATGCATGAGTTTGTGTGTCTTGATATCAAAAAGACTATTTATTTTGTATATAGATGTTTATAAGTATCATTTTGAATGCTGACAAAGTCTTCATATGGTTCTTGTATGAGTATCAGAAAGACAACCCATGCAGATATCACTTAACCTATCGGCAAATATATGTAAGAAATAGAGATGCCATACATTCTTTAAAATAAAATCTGCTTAGGTAGAGAATACTATACATGTCTAAGTTCACAGGTTGAGACCGTATTGATGTCAAAGTCCCAGCACTTTATTTCCCATAAGAAGTAGCATATAATGTTAATTTTTTTATAGTAACACATTTTACTAACAAACTTACGCACACATCATTCCCCTTTTTATTTTTATGGCATGTCGATATGCCATATGTGGTAGTCTTATCGAGGTTTCACATGTTGTATGCCCATGACCTAAAAAATATTAGCATGTCTCAACACAAATGTGCCATTAAGAATTTACCAAAACCAAGATATGTTCTTTCATATATGACATGTTTAATAAGTACAGTAGTTGGGTTAAGGCATACTCATGAATTCTCAAGTGGCATCCTGGATAACACACATTTCTATGTTTTGTTTCAAAAGAACTTGCAACTATAATTTAAAACCTATAAGATGATCAGACATATTGATAGAAAGACTTTTTCTATTGAAGGCAACATGTCTGGAAAGATACATAATATGTACAGAAAACATGAAATTCACACGGAAACCCGCAATAACTTTAAAAGTAGAGGTTTTCTTTTTCATTTCACTTAGCACAAGTCTACTGTTTTTCGTACTCTTGGGTCAGCACCACAAAATTCGTGAAACTAGTAGACCTGCTTGGCTCCAATTCTAAGACAAATAACTACAGAGACTGGGGAGTCATTTTTTATTCATGTCAAGAACATATTAGTATCGAATTGCTTAGAATACAGTATAAGCAAATGATCATTTTGGTGATACCAACTGTTGGAATTAAACTAGTTAACTAAATAGGAATAAGAGTGAAATCTAGATAACCTTTAATTCACCAAAAATGCAAGTTTTAAGCATTCGACTAATGAACCAGAATACAATGGATGGACATTGAGGATTTATGTAGCTGGTTCCAACTGATTTTAGACTGATGCATAGTTGCTTGAAGATTGATAGGTAGTTCTTCGGCTAACATAATTGCTTGCAGATTGATAGATAGTTCTTCAGCTGAAGTGCTTCTAGAGATAGAACACTCTACTCTTAGGCGTTAGTCTAAATATCATCACCACCACAAACTCACTAGCAAACGGCATATGAAAGCTACACATCCAATTTAAGCATCCTCCAACAGAAAAGGTAATCAATTTCTTTCCCCGGCGAGAAGGATTAACAGGAGTCTTACTACTTTATGCATCCTCCTAAAGAAAATGTAATCAAAGAGAAGTCTTTAAATCCCTATAGTCATAGCTACAAACAATCACACCAATTTAATGTCCAAACGGAGTTGCCTCAACCAATTAACAATAAAGCAAATTACTGCAGTCCAATAAAATTCCACCTAAGTAAGATCCATAGAACATAGCTTTAGTCTTAAGCCTGGTATAAAAAGGATAAAGGTTGACAACCAACATGAAGATAGTCAAACTATCATGAATTCTCGGATACTGGCGATTGAAGCTAATGGATAGATATTGCAGTTCAACAAAGAGGCAGGTTAACCAGAACATTGCACTATGCCTATAAGATGTGAAAGAGATTTCCTCTATAAGCTGTGAAAGAGATTCCCTTTTGGTTTTTTCTTCACTTGTATATACCTCAGCTTTTAATACAATTACCTTTTTATCAAAAGAATGAGATTATTCGTCATTTTCCTATCAACAAGTTCCTTCAATGAATTTTATAAGATGAACCAGAACAACAGACGAAATTCAAAGACCCGCCCCCCTCCCCCCGGAAAAACTTATATCAAGTATTCCAGACTTTGTTTGACACTATTTCCTTATTCGTCCACTCCAATACAAATGACCCATTTCTATATTTCATTAATGAAAAGCTTTTATAATCATGTTCAAGAGCAAAATTTTTATAAAATCTTCATTTGTTTCTTAAACTTCTTGCAGTCAAACTATGCCAAACAAATTGGAACAGAGGGAGTATTAATTTACAAATTAATCCGTGGCATTATCTTAAGTAAAAACAAAGATTAATAAAAAAGACCTGAAGGGCATGATTAAAGCGGCGGTAAGCTCTAAGCTGTTTGGCGATAATCTGGAGATCTTCATGCTTAAGAGGCTTTTCTTCACTAACCCACTGGTCCAGTACTGGTATGACCGAAGAACTAGAGCTTGTCGAATACAGTAGCTTGTGGTACAGAGTATCCTTTGGAGACGAGGCTGGGGTGGTATCCGAACCTTTATCTTTTTTAGAAATAAATAAGGAGGCTAGGGTTTCAGGTTCAGTAGAGTATGAGGAAACCCTAACATAACTAGTGGAGCTGAATTTCCCCCATGACTTCAGACCCCTAACACTTTGCTGAACAAGTTTCACCATCTCAGTAGAAATGCCAAAAAGTATGGCTCCCTCCTTCACTCTGTTGGCGTTTCAGCAAATATCTAAATTGTTTTAAGACAAAACAACTCAAAGTATGAGTTGAACACTCTACATTAACAGTTTGTTTGGGTGGTTGTTCAATATATATTGTATTGTATTTTTTTAGTTTATAAAATATTTGTGTAGAATGTGTTATTTTTCGTAATTTTATAATGTTACATATCAATAATTTAAAAATAGGTATATAATATTATAAACTAAAAGTAAAGTATAAATAGAGTAATTACTGAAATAGAATTATAGCAAGAGCAAAGATGATAATTATACTATCATGTCAAATCGGGTGTCACGTTAGAGGGGTCTTTTTAGTATTAGAAATGCGAATATAAATCGCATCCTCATGTGCGACTAGTCGCATTCAGCATATGCGAATATCATTTAAAATATACAATTTATATATCGCATTTAACAAATGCGACTTATAAATCGCATTCAAAATACGCGACTTATTAACCACGTTGACTTAAAGGAGTACTAAATATAATTAATTAATAGTATATATTATTTTTTACTTAGGTTGCTCATTTTGTTGAATTTTTTAAATATACAGGTTGTGTTAACTCAAATTTGGTCAAATTTTTATGGTCTATTCATAACTCAAATTTGTTCTTGTCCTACACTGTTTCATTTTCTTAACGAAAAAGTATTTCAAGAATTTCACATGTAAACAGTTGATACTTGATACTAGAGCAGTTTTTCCTTCGTTTTTTTTTCTTTCTAAATACCGGGTAAATATTGCCATTATATGACATCATAAGTTTTGTTGAGAGCTTCTATTTGTTATTTTTTTCACACAAAATTAAACTTTTAAGAACAAAACTGATTTTTTCATTAAGCATTTACGTGTTTAGTAGACGTGCTAAAACTGATAATAAGCAATTGATGTGTTTGACAGAAAAGTGCTGATAAGCTGTTCTTTTATTAAAATGACTAAAATACCCTTAATTTTTTTCTTTATAAAAGATTATAAATTAAAAAGTTTCTTTGTAAAGAAAATGATGAACGACGAATATAGAACGATGAGAAAGTTTGGAAATTTATTTTGGGAAAAGTATTTTATGAATTAAAAAATATTATTAAGGATAAACTAGTAAAAACCGTGGTCAAACTAAAAGTGCTTATATACCGAAAATTCATGAGTTGAGAGTGACCAACTTATGACTTATGACTTATTTTAACTTATAAGCACTTGAGTGTTTACCAAACGCGTAGATAAGCTAAAAGGTAATTATAAGCTAGTAGACCAACTTATAAGCTTAGCCAAACACCGTCTAGGTCCCATCTTCTCCATGATTTCTATTACACAATCCCAAGATAGTTCTTGAGATCTTCTATTTGTTTTATTATTACCAAAAGATTTCATAAAAAGTTCTTGAGGTCCTCTATTTGTTCTTTTTTACCGTATAATTACTGCACTTACTATATGTTTGGTTAGTTGGAAATGGAAAACAGCAATATAAGGCAAATGCAGCCATGCAGATTTGAGCTCTCTAAGTTGTTCATTATTTGTAAATTTTTGACTATTTTTGACTGACAGCAGCAGCAATGTATCTTGCACTAGATTTGTCAACTAAAATATATTTTCTACTCTCTAATCAAATACTTAAAAAATATTTTGGGGAAAAAGTTTTTCGCGAAAAATAAATGATAAAATCACTCATTTTCTAGAAAAATATTTTTAGTAACAAAAACCGTGTCAATCTAAGCCATAGCGATTTCCATAACCTCGAATGGAGTTCTCGTCTTCGTCAATTGAGACACCTTTTTATAGGTTCTGTTAATCTAATTAAGTGAAGCAACTAATTGCTCAAACTTCCCTTCCTTCAAGTCTTGAGCTTTCCTAGTTCTAAGCTTCCTGTCGTCGTCCCTTCTGTATTTCTTTCCATTAATTCCTTGATCTCTCTTCTAATAATCTAATGGATTTACGTAGTGTACATAGCTCAACTATCATTACTTGCTTAAAAACAAACCAGGTGCTGTTAACTGTGTACATTAAGCATATGCTGATCCACCAACAAAATCACAGATCCACCAGTTACCCTTTATTTTAACCAATTCTCATATCATCTCCAATTATTATAATTAGTTTTGTGCTCCAATATCTCTAATTCATGCTCCTTGTGGTTTAGACTTCATAACGAGACATTTTTCACTAATATTTCTTTCTTGAACTGGACATTTTCCACTAATATTTCATATGGAGAGCTTTTTCTTTTTAACTGGAAATTCAAATTAAATCTTCGTAATGCCGACAATATAGGATGGAATTCAATCTTGATAGCTTGCCACATCATAGCTGGAAAGTCGAAAGATTCAAAGCTATGTCAATTACTTGATTATTCTGAAGTCAGATTATGACTCCCAGTCACATAGTAATCAAATTCTTATCAACAATTGAAAAGTAAATATAAACTATTTATTAGTCCAATGATGCTAACTTAAACAGAATTATAGCAATAATTTCACGTAAGAAATCTAAACAGATCCTTGTGTAGTAATATACTCTTTCCGTGGCACATTGAGTTCATAATTCGCATTATTGTACCACTAACTCTTATTCTTGATTTCAGAACTCTCACTTAGAAACCTCAATTTTAGTTTCAGTCACTCCTACACTACATTAGGGTTAAATGTTAAAGGGAAGAGTGAGCAATATAAAATAAAATTACCTGAAGAGTGTGATGTTAGAAGCCATAGACGTTGCTGAAATAAAATGGCTGAAAACACGCAGGTCTGAGCTATGTAAGTTGTTCCTTTTTGTCCTGGTAAATGCAGGGTAGCTGGGTAAGGCTTCCCAGACCCGAGCTGCCCTTTTCTTATTTTTAGTTTAACCCTCCTTTCTAGAAATTAGTTTTGACTTGGTGACGGAACCAACTTCGCTTTCACAATACTAGCTAAACCTACGGAGAAATTCTGAAAAATTCTATCAAAGAGGGCAGGAAAGAGGATGCATTTTCTCAAACTTTCCTAGTTTTATAATCAGAATCAGAAAGACTTTTTCACTAGCAGAGAAGTCTTCTCATCTTTGCAAAAAGAAGAATAAAAGGGACTACTTTAATCTGCTCTTTTGACTTAGTTAGCTATAACAGATTATAAAATTCTAGGGATTTGTCACGTAACTGCAGAGATGCAGTTGTTTATATTTTCAAGTTTCCTTTAGTCTTAGTAGTACTTTGCTCAATATTCTTAAGATGGGTATAGCAAGAAAGTTCATTCAACAGTTTATTTTGTTTGATATTTGTGTGACACTGATTCTCAATTATGACGTTGTGTTCAGTTCAGAAGTTGGTAACGGAAAAATCAAGTGCCTCGAGGCAGAGAAAGAAGCTCTTCTCAGGATCAAACGGGAGTTGTTGGACGTCCACGGCCGAATTTCTTCTTGGGGAAATGAAGGATATAATCAAGATTGTTGCAGATGGAGAGGCGTCCATTGTCATAATCAAACCAGTAATGTCATCCGACTTGTTCTCCGTGGCCCCTCTGGTGCCAATGCGAATGTTGCTGTTGCACCATTGGTTGGTAACATAAGTCCTGCCTTGCAAGAACTAAAGCATTTGAAATATCTGGATCTTAGTTACAACCGAATTTCAGGAGGCATACCAGATTTTGTTGGTTCTCTGAGTAAGTTAGAGTACTTAAACTTATCTTGTGTTGGTGATGATTTTACAAAAGTTCCTTCCAATATTGGCAAGCTTTCTAATTTAAATACCCTTGATTTGAGCTATAATGATTTTCTATCTGTGAATAACCTCAAGTGGCTCTCTGATCTTCGTCAATTGAGATATCTTGCCATAAATGGTGCTGATCTAAGTAAAGCAAATGATTGGCTAGAATCAGTTTCCGAGCTCCCCTTCCTCCAAGTCTTGAGCTTTCGTTGTTCTATGCTCCCTGAAGCCCTCCCTTCCAGTACTCCTCCAATTTCCCTTACAACCCTTGATCTCTCCTCTAATTTTCTGAATACGTCTATATACACCTGGCTGTTTGACATTACCAATCTGGTTGAACTTGATCTCTCTTCTAATGATTTAGATGGTCTTATACCCGATGCATTTGGGAACATGTTATCCCTTGCTCATCTAAATCTTTCTGGGAACTTTTTCCAAGGTCCCATTCCTGTTGTTTTATGGAATATGAAATCCCTGCAACAACTTGATCTGTCTGGCAATGCATTTGGAGGTAGTCTTCCCAGTTGCTTTGGAAAAATTAGTAATTTGAAAACATTGCGAGTATCTTTTTGTAGCTTGACTAGAGAGCTGCCTCAGATAATGAAAAACTTGTCATGCATGACAAGTTCTCTAGAATACCTGAACCTAGAAAGGAATCATATCAGTGGTTCACTGCCTGATATTTTAGCTAACTTTTCATCTTTGAGAGAACTGAGGCTCGGGCATAATGAATTGAATGGATCCATTCCCAGAGTTGTTGGAAAACTTTCAAGTCTAGTTCTTCTAGATCTATCTTGGAATGGAATCGTGGGATCAGTCCCCGATCTTTTGCTATTATCATCTCTGAGGGAATTGCATCTTTCCCATAATCAGTTAAGTGGCTTAACTGACAGTATTGGACGCCTTTCCAAACTTGAGAGGTTATACCTCGATTCCAACCAGTTCGAGGGCACAATATCTGATGCTCATCTTTTCAAACTCCCACGATTACGTGAGTTGGATCTCTCTTTCAATGCTCAACTACATGCTCAGATCAGTTCAGATTTGATCCCCCCATTTCAACTGGAGGTCATTCGTCTGGCACACTGTAGATTGGGTCCTGACTTTCCAAACTGGCTGCGGAACCAGAATAACATTTCTGTACTTGATTTGTCAGCCTCTGGAATTTCGGGTAACATTCCTAGTTGGTTCTGGGACCAGCTACCTGGACTCAACTTCTTAAACTTTTCTTACAATGATATTGGTGGAACTATACCAGATCTCTCAAGAAAGACTGCTCTTCTTCGAATAGATTTGAGTTCAAACAAATTCAGTGGTCCAATACCACAACTTCCTACCAACGTGACAACGGTTGATCTCTCCAGGAATTCTTGTTCTGGGACCATCTCCTTTGTTTGTGAGAATTTTGATTCCTTAGGATATCTTGACCTCTCAGATAACCTGTTATCAGGAGAGCTTCCAAGTTGTTGGACGCTTAGAAGTCTAACGCATCTCAATTTAGCCAATAACAATTTCTCTGGGAAGATACCTAATTCAATGAGATCATTGCAGATGTTGGAAATGCTACACCTTCGAAAAAATCAGTTGACTGGAGAACTACCCCTGTCCCTAGAAAACTGCCAAAGGTTGAGTTTTATAGATGTTGGGGAAAATGCCTTGTCTGGTGAAATTCCAGCATGGATTGGGAATAGCTTAACTGATATCATAGTGGTTATCTTAAGGTCCAACAAGTTCAGTGGAAGCATACCTTCGAGCATATGCCAGCTAACAAAGCTTCAAATCTTAGACTTATCGCAAAACAAGATATCTGGGACCATACCAAAATGTATCAACAACCTCGCTGCAATGACTGAAGAAGAGAGCCCAACAGGAAAAATCAAGAGTTGGTATTTTCAGGTAGACGATGAAGGTGATGTCACAATGAATGCCTCGTATGATGAGAGTGCATTTTTGATGTGGAAGGGAAGAGAGTCTGAATACAGCAGTATACTTGGATTGGTGAAAAGCATAGATCTTTCAAGTAACGAATTGGTGGGAGAAATCCCTATGGAAATCACTTCTCTTGTCGGTCTACTTGGTTTGAACCTGTCAAGAAACAACTTAACCGGCAGCATCCCTCTGAAGATTGGCCAGTTGAGGGCAATAAATTTCCTGGACTTATCCATAAACGGACTTTCAGGGAAAATTCCAAGTAGCTTTTCACAGTTAAGTCACCTGGGAGTCTTGAACTTGTCATACAACAACTTATCAGGTAGAATCCCTTTAGACACTCAATCACAGACCTTCAGCTCCTCGTCCTACGTTGAAAATCCTGGACTATGTGGCTCTCCACTAACAGAAGCTTGCCCTGGTGACGAACTGCCTCAAGATCCAACGTTGGATGTTGATAGTGAAGAGGAAGAGGACGAGGACGAGTTCACTAGTGCAGAATTTTATATTAGCATGGGAATTGGCTTCGTTTTCGGATTTTGGGGTGTCTGTTATGCTTTGATCCTAAATAGAACATGGAGATATGCCCTTTTTAGATTCTTGGAAAATATTGTAAAGCATTATGTGTAACAGCACAAAGTAAATGCTGGAATTTTTTCTTCTATGTCGTCTGCTAGATTTTTTTTGCACAAGAAGATCTACTTAGATGTTAAAAAAATAGGTTTTATTTATACTGTTGTAAGGCGCTATGTTACAATTACAACCTTGAATTACTATAAGGTTAGCGCTCGCTTGAATCCATTTGATGTGCATTGTACACCAAGGGATCATTTTTAGAATCAGCAGCCTTGAGATATTTGTATTAATTGATCTGCCAAGCTTTATAATAGCCAGTCACTAGAGTGTCTCGGGCAGTAGCGAAGCCAAGAATTTTCTTAAGTGAACTTGAAAGAAGTAAAAATTCTCGACAAATGGTGTTCAATATATGTTATATACCTCTAATTTCTAAACCTAATATTTTACTTATATATGCAGTGTAATTTTCCGATGAAGGGCGGTCACCTTTACCGGGATATAGCTTCGCCCCTGGTCCCAGGTGACTGCTAATACATTTTTTTTGTGATAATCCAGTCAGAAGCATACATCAAGCAGCACATGAGAAAGGAAATTATTTAAAGCTGAATCTGAGTACAAGCATAGCAGTAGTCGCTTTGTTAATCCTTAATAAAATTATTATTATTATTATTATTATTATTATTATTTTGCTATGACTACTACTCTACTAGGATGCTTTTTTTTTAAAAAAAAAAAAAATCTAATTACGAGTACGTAACCTACGATGAAAAAGGCAAATTACGATGCTACCTGAGTTACAATGGGCAACGCTCTCTAGCTAAACAACTTTGATTTGGTTTTCGAAACATTTTTGAATACTTAGAACTTACAGTTGTTATATATCCAAAGACTAAGTCCAGTTTGGCCAAGCTTCTAGGAAGCTTTGGAAAATTTATGGTGTTTGGCCAAAATGAAAAAATATTTTTGAGCAGTAGCAAAAATAATTTTTTATGCTTTTGGGAAGACAAAAATAAGTTGTTCAAGACAAAAATAACTTTATAATAAGTTTATATTTTCCAAATTATTCCTCATTAATTTAATATTCCTCTTTTCCTTTTCCTTTTTATTTCTACAATACATTTCTTCTCATTTTTATTTTAATCATATTTTTACTCTCTTTCTCCTATTCCTAAGAGTAGATTTTAAATTTATATTGAATGATGTATTTTGACATATTTCATTTATCATGTAAACAATACGTAATACTCAATGTTATTGCTTTAGAATAACTATATTTTATATTGATTAAAAAATTTAAATTATATTTTTACTCTATGTTTTATATTTTAATTGAATGCTGTTATAATAAATGTTGTATTTTTCTTTTCTAAATAATACTAATCGCAAATTGAACATTTACTGTCCGTTTTCATAATTTGATACTTAAAAGTGCTTTTAAAAGATTGGCCAAACACAATGAGCTTGCAAAAAGCATTATTCAAACGAATTGGTCAAACACAAACTGTTATTTTATAAAAGTACTTTTGAACAAAAGTACTTTTCAAAATAAACAATTTTTTGCGGCTTGATCAAACAGGCTCAAAAACTATTTCAGAAACCAATTGTTCCAAATTCCACCTAAAGTTCCAGCAAATGCTTGGTTTGATGTCAATAGCTCTGTTACTAATGCAGTTCCAATTAACAGATAACCAATGGTTCCCATCTTAAGAAAGATTTAAAATATGAATTAACTGATCACGGCCAACTCTAGTCCTAAAAAAGATAAGTGGTCGCTGCAAATATAATCTGGTCTAAGAGTCCGGAGTCGAATCCCATAAAGAACTAAGGTTTAGCTACAACTGTTCACTATTACTAAGAAGACAAGCTCGAACAATTCCTATGAAACATTTGTACACTCTAGAAGGAACCTAGCTCGCAAGGTAGTCAGGTGGCTATGGTAAACCCGTGGCTTTAGAAAGTAAATTCGATTTTGGCATAGGTTCAACGGAATTCGATTCACTCCCGTTTATCTCTTAAGTAAATAAAATTCGTCTTGGGCCGGGTTTTTCCCTGTTATTTTGTTTCCACCATGAGAAAGATGTAAGAAAGAGGTATTCCCAGCACACGGAGGATCCGTTGAGAGTTTGTGTCGGTAAGGAATAGAAAAAAGAGGTCAGTGTTGTTAGATCTAAGTTGATTTTAATGATACCAAATGATGAATTACTATTTATGTGTAGAAATAGTCCATGAGCAATAGAAAAGAGGCATAGAAGAATCAAGACGAAAAAGGAAAGAGTAGCGAAAAATCAAAGGCAAAATCAATCAAAGAGGATATTATAGGAAGGATCTCAATCAAAGAAAATCAGGGGCACGAGATTATGTGCTGAAGATTCCTCCACATAAGGACATCAATCGAAGCAAAAATCAAGGGATTTGATAACAAGAATATCCACTCAATAAGGAAGAAATAAATCAAGACCACAAGTCAAAGCAAATCAATAGAAGAAATATTCTTTACTTGGAAAGAATCAATCTATGATTCGTTTCTGATAACAACTCCCTTGGGTTTGCAATCTCTCAAGATTCACAAGACATGAAGGCCTCACGAAGTATAAATACCCACTGCACTAGCTTTGAAGGAACATACTTTGAACGAACCACTATTACTCTTTTTGTTCTACTCCAAACAAGCATTGTAGTTCACTTTAGATCTGTTGTCTAGTTAGTGAGAGAAGAAAAAAAGATAAATACTGGTGAGGCATTTTATCAAGAAGCGAGAAGTGACATAGTGACTAAGCTATTGGTGTAAAGCTATATCAACTCTCTTGTAATTGAGAAACTTCAAATACTAAAAGAGAACATCCTTGCAACCCAAGGGGACTGGACGTAGGATTCACATTGAATCTGAACCAGTATAAAAGTCTTGGTGTTTTTGATTCCTGCACTTTATTTCTACTTTACTTATATTATGTTCTTATCTCTAGTCGACTAATTAGTAAACTAGTCAACTACTTAGGGTAAAAAAAGAGAAATCGACAATTCACCCCCTCTTGTACTTTCAATTAGTGTCAGAGCAGGTCTCGCACTTTTATCTTTAGACAGCTAGTGAGAAAAGATCATGTCATACCAAGTAACTATTGGAGCACTCTTTCAAGAAGGGACATCGCAAGTAAGGCCACCATATTTCAATGGACAACATTTCTCCCACTGGAAAGTGATCATGGAAATTTATGCAAAGTCCTATGATGTCAAAGTATGGCGTGTTATCAAAAAGAAAAATTATCCACTACCAGCAGTAGCTCAACTACCTGCTGATCCTGAAGATATAGATGAATACACAGACGAGCAGTTGGATGTCGTTCAAGTTAATGCTAAGGCACGAAACTTGGTTTATAATGTTATAAGTGGAGAAGTGTATGAGAAAATTTCTAGCTGTGATACCGCCAAAGAAATATAGGAAAAACTAGAGGTTACCTTGAAGGAACCAGCAAAGTGAAAGAAACTCGAATAAACCTGTTGGTTTACAATTATGAACTCCTCCAGATGAAAGAAGGAGAATCCATTGAGGAGGTGTTTGCAAGATTGAACAAAATCATTGGTGATCTGAAAGCCTTTGGTAAACCTTACTCAAGTGGTGATCAAGTTCGAAAAATCTTGAGAAGCTTGCTTACTACATGGCAGACAAAAGTAGTTGCACTTGAATTTCAAGATCTAGACAAACTGTCATATGATGAATTACGAGGAGATCTTATAGCATTTGAGAAAATCTATCTCAAGAAAACGTGTCAGGAAGAAAAGAAGAAAAAATTGCTTTGAAGACTACTACTGAAGGACCTGAAAATGACATTGATGATGATCCAAAAGCACCAGAAGAAGAATGGTATCAAGAAGCATGAATGGATTGATGAGAAGATACAGAAACACAAAAAGGGAAAGGATTCATCTAGACAAACCAGGCAGTACAATGAATAAGACAAGAATGATGAAAAATATTTTGAGTGTGGAAGGTATGGCTATGTTCAAGTTGAATGCCCAGACCTTAAAAGAAAAGTCTCCAGAGCATTCAATAAAAATAAATCCTTCGGAAGCTGGAGTGATGAAGATTGCTCAGAACATGAAGAAATAACAAATATATACTTCATGACCATTTTGGAAAATGATATGAACAAATATTTTGGTTGCTGGACTGATGAAGATGCATTAGAGGATGAATGCAAAGAAGACACTGAAAACTATTTCGTGGCACGAGGTGAAGCAAGCGAGGTAAGACCCTATAACTGTGACTAATGTAATGAATTGCAGGATATCCTTGACCTCACCCTAAAGGAGTCTCAAAAAATGTTGAATGAATTAAAGAGACTCAATAGGGAAAAGAAGGACTAGGAACTTAAACTTGAAGTCTGTGAAATCGAAAGAGATGTGCTTCAAGATTGCAATCGAAAAGAAGGTTTAGGAATTGCAAATGCAACTGAATGGCATGTCCAAATCCACTAGTCACAGTTCCGTCAAGTCTAACCAAGCGACTTACAAGTCAATTAAAAAAGGACCGGTTAGAACTGAGTCCACAAGTACTAACACAAGTGGTAGATCAAAAACTATATCAACCCCTATGTGTCATTACTGTTACAAAGGTGGGCATAAATATTTCTTTTGTAGATTTCGTAAGTCTAATGTTTCAGGATAGATTTGGAAACCCAAAAATAACCCTGATTCCAGTAGAACTAACCAACAATGCCTCAAGCAAGCTTGAGTACCTGAAAGAAGATGATAATTCTATTTTGCAGGAACACCACAGAAAAAGTTACAAATGAAAATGGTATTTAGATAGTGCGTGTTCTAGTCATATGACGGGAGAAAAAAATCTGTTCAAAGAAGTCAGAAAAATAAATGGAGGAAATGTTAAATTTGGTGATGATTCAAAAGGAAAGATAGTTAGTATTGGCACAGTTTCATTTAACAATAATTGTGATATTACAGAGGTATATCTTATAGATGGATTAAACTATAATCTTTTGAGTATAAATCAGCTATGTGATTCGGGATAGGAAGTAAAATTCAAGAAAACAGGACGTGTCATTGAAAATGAGATAGGTAAAATAATTCTTCCAGGTAAAAGGTATGTAAATATTTATATTCTTGATGGCATTGAAAATCTAGATAGTCATATTTGTTTAACATTCAAATCCGATGATACATGGCTTTGGTATAAGAAACTTCGTCGTGTAAGCATGCATCTAATTGAAAAAATTTCCAAGCATGATTTAGTTATTGGTCTTGCCAAACTCAAATTTTCTAGAAATCATGTATGTGATGCATGTCAGATTGGTAAACAAACATGAAACTCTTTCAAAACCAAGGACATTGTGCCCACTACCAAGCCTTTAGAATTGCTTCATATGGACTTGTTTGGACCCACTAGAACTGCTAGCATTGGAGGTAAATGATACGCTTTTATTATTGTTGATGACTACTCACGTTTTACATGAGTGATTTTCTTATCTCATAAAGATGAAGCATTGAAAAATTTGAGATTTTCTGCAAAAGAATTAAAAGAAAAAAAGGGTATCTTATCACGACCATCCAAAGCGATCATGGAGGAGGGTTTGAAAGCCGAGCTTTTGAAGAATTCTGCAATGATCAGGGTTATACTTACAATTTCTCAGCCCCAAGATCACCCTAACAGAATGGGATAGTTGAGCGCAAGAATCGAACTCTATAAAATTTGGTCAGAATAATGATATTAGAACATTCATTGCCAAATCATTTTTGGGCAGAAGTAGTAAGTACAACATGTCATATTCTCAACATATATATCATAATACCCATTTTAAAGAAGACTCTATATGAATTATGGAAAGGCAAAAGGCCTAATATAGGTTACTTTCATCCGTTCGGAAGTAAGTGTTTCATCCATAATAATGGTAAGAATAACCTTGGAAAATTTGATCCAAGGATTGATGAAGGTATTTTTCTTGGTTACTCAATTAATAGTAGAACTTTTAGAGTTTACAACAAACGCATTTTATGAATAGAAGAATCAGTGCATGTTATATTTGATGAAAATAACACTATGGCTGAGAAAGGAATCATTGCAGGTGATGAAGATATCAGTCAGGAAGTACCACAGGCAAACAAGTCACAAAAGTCGACTGATAATAAAGTCACAGTCACAGATTCAACTAGTGAACTTGTAAGCAATCCTACTGAACCATAGAAAGAGTCAACTACTTATGCAGTTGGAACGTGAACAAACAAATGGAGAAGCGAACTTGAATACCCATAAAAATTCATCATAGGGGATCCAAGCGAAGAAATGAAAACTAGAGGATCTCTCAAAAAGAAGGCAAGCATTGCAATCATCTCTCAAGTAGAATTAAAGAAAGTTGATGAATACCTAAAAGACTCCAGCTGGATACAAGCTATGCAATACAAACTTGATCAATTCGATAAGAATCAAGTTTGGGAACTAGTACCTAAGCCAGCAAATGCTACTGTAGTCGGAACAAAGTGGGTATTCAGAAACAAGCTGAATGAAGAAGGAAAGGTAGTGAGAAACAAAGCCAGACTAGTAGCTCAAGGCTACTTACAGCAGGAAGGAGTCAACTATGGTGAAGCCTTTGCACCGGTAGCACGGTTAGAATCAATTCGTATACTACTTGCCTATGCATCTTTTAAAGGCTTTAAACTATTCCAAATAGATGTTAAAAGTGCTTTTCTAAATGGTTTCATTGATGAGGAGGTATATTTAAAACAACCTCATGGCTTTGAAAACTCACAATTTCCTTACCATATGTATAAGTTAGCTAAAGCTCTCTATGGACTCAAAGAAGCTGCTCGAGCTTGGTATGAAAGATTGAGTTCCTTTTTGACTGATCATGGGTTCATCAGTGGTAAGGCGGATACTACTTTATTTATCAGAAGATCAACTGAAGGTAACCTCATTATCCAAATATATGTAGATAATATTATATTTGGTAGTACTAATATTTTTTTGTGCAAGGATTTCTCAAATCTCATGCAGAGCAAGTTCGAAATGAGTATGATGGGAGAACTGACATTCTTTCATGTACTCCAATGTGGGATATTCATCTGCTAAGCCAAGTATATGAAGGAATTGATTCAAAAGTTTAGAATGAGCAATGCCAAATCAATTGGAAATCCTATGAGTCCCTTTACAATTTTAGACAAGGATGAACATGGAAAATCAATAGATTAAACTAAGTATCGTGGAATGATTGGATCTCTATTATATCTAATTGCTAGTCGATCAGATATCATGTTCAGTGTTTGTAAATGTATCAGATTTCAATCATTTCCTAAGGAGTCACACTTAACTGTAGTAAAGCGAATAATTCTCTATCTCATTGGAACCACCTCTTACGGACTTTGATATCCACGCTCTAACAATTTTAAACTTGAGGAATTTTCAGATGCTGATCTTGCAGGTGACAAGGAAGACAGAAAAAGCACAAGTGGAACTTGTCAATTACTGGGAAAGGCACTAATCTCCGGGAACAGTAAGAAACAGGGATCAATAGCTCTTTCCACAACTAAAGCAGAGTACATTGCAATTGGAAAATGATGTGCTCAATTACTCTGGATGTCACTTCAACTAGGTGACTAAGAATTATCTTTTAAACTTGTTTAAATATTTTGTGATAATTCTAGTGCTATTTGTCTGTCTAAAAATCTTGTGCATTATTCTAGAGCTAAGCATATAGATAATAAGTATTATTTTATTAGAGATCATGTTCTTAAAGGCAATATAGAGTTATCGTTTGTAAGTTCCACTGATCGATTAGCAAATATTTTTACAAAACCCTTTCTTAAGATAGATGTTGTGTATTACGAGTCTCTCGGCATTATCTCTATTAATTCATAATTTTAGGGCTTTTGTGATACTTCTGATTTTTAGTGTCTCTCAATCTGCATATTTCCTTATGTGTGTAAGTGGCATTAATTGTGTGTCTTTTACTTTTCCTTTTTCGCATCTTTTCGTACCTTTTCAGAAATCAGTCAATCTTAGCGTCGAATCATTGATGCCTTTTCGTCTGTACTCAACCGCCAGTTCTCATCTTTTTAAGCCTAAGTCTCATCAGTATTCCTCAAATTGTTTGTATCTCCATTCCTTTGCTCCAAACCCTACTATGGCAAAAAACTCCGAAAACCCCTCTACTGCAACCCGCAAAAGCACTCGTTTTAGAGCAAAACCCTCCTCTCAACCTCCTGAACCAGTTAATCTAGGATCAGAGTATTCTGAGGATTTTGCCTCTTCTCAAGACTTCTCCGATTATGCACGCAGTCTCAACAAAAAAGCCCTAGAAAACGACCAGTGGAAGATCCCTTGAAACCTTCGCTCCCAAAAAGCCCAAAATTGATCTCTCAAGTTCTCTCGAGTTCGACCTAAATTTCTGGGACATACCCAACATGGATGCCTTCATTGCTTTCAAAGATAAGCCTGTCGTCCACGAAAGAGTTGTTAATTTAAATGTCATGGATAATCTCAACTGCAAAGACAAGGAGCTCTTCGACTTCCAGGGGTGGAAAAACTTTCTCCGCTTGTCTCCTTCAAAGGTATATGAACTTCTTGTTAAAATGTTCTATGCTAATATTCGCTCTAGCAAACCTGACAAGTTAGAAATCTTAGTTCTTGGCAAATGCATCGTGTTGGTCTGTGCTATGTTTGACTACATTTTTCAGTGTAGTTGTTCTGGTTTCTCTATGCTTTTTAAGAATACCTGGCCGGAGGATTTTGAAATCTCTTTTAATCAAGCAAAAAGGTGTATAGCTAAGTCACCCTCTGATTCCCTTCCCAGTCAACTAGGACCTATTGATGTTTGTTTCGAAACTCGTGTCTTAGCACATATTGTGGCAACCACTCTTCTTCCAAGAAGAGGATCCTTCTCTACCTTCTCCCAGCGTGATACCTTTATAGTTTACTGTCTTCTGACTAAACACAAGGTTAAGTTGTCTTCTTGGGTCATCAATTTTTTGATAGAGAGTGCCGAAGATCCCACGAGTCTTCCTATGGTATGGTCATCACCCATCTGCTAGAATTTAATAACATATCTCTTTTCAACTATCCCTATATCATTGTTACCAAGTCAAACAACTCTAGGGGATTTGCTAGCATGGGATATATTTCTGTAAAGGGAGCTTGGGTGAAGAAGCAAGAAGGTGAAGCCAAGAATATCCCCTCCGACTCAAAAGCGAAAACCTCTGTGTCTCTTCCCACTACAGGTGATCCTGATCAATTAGAAAAGCTAGCCTCCATCAATGAGACATTGACTGTCATCAAGGACTCTTTAACCTCTATGCAAAGCACGATTGAAGATGTACATGGAGTGGCAAAGGAGACAGGCTCTAATGTGTCCAAGATTCGAGTGCTGATTCTCAAGACTACAGAAAAAGCTAAAGAATTTTAAATAGGTGCGCGACAGAATTGATGGGATCTCTGTCACAGTGAATGCTAGTTTTGATCGCCCCAAGAAGGCTGTTTGCAATAACCTTACATACTTTCTGCGACATTGATGCATGTTTGTTCAAAAACAATTTTTTGCTTTGCTTCTTTTGAGATTGATGGTTCAGTGATGGGTTGTATTATTAGGACAATTACTTCTATTTTGCATGCTACGCGAGGCTTAAGGGCCTGCATTTCTCTATATTCCCTGTTCTGTGTTCTGTAAATTTTCTTGCAGATGTTCAACTTGCAGGTACATCATACAGTACAAAATTAAGAGGGAGTCGACTACAACTACTGCACAACAAAATGTTTAGCTGAGGGGGAGTCGACTTGACATATCTAACAAGAAACACATATTGCGGGGGAGTCGACTACAACACACACAAAGTCAACTGACAAACAAGAATGTAAACTGAGGCTATTACATTGTTATTTTGTCATCATCAAAAAGAGAAAGATAGTTATATCTAAGTTGATTTTAATGATGCAAAATAACGAATTACTATTTATGTGCAGAAGCAGTCCTTGAGCAATGAAAAAGAGGCATAGAAAAATCAAGACGAAAAAGGAAGGAGTAGCGGAAAATCAAATGCAAAATCAATTATGGAGGATATTATAGGAAGGATCTTAATCAAAGAAAATCAGGTCATGAAATTATGCACTAAGATTCCTCCATATAAGGACTTCAATGCATAAATCAAGGGATTTGATAGTGGGAATATCTACTCAATAAGGAAGAAATAAATGAAGACCACAAGTCAATGCAAATCAACAAATGAAGGCCTCACGAAGTATAAATACCCACTGCACCAGCTTTGAAGGAACTTACTTTGAACGAACCACTATTACTCTTTTTGTTCTACTCCAAACAAGCATTGTAGTTCACTATAGATCTGTTGTGTAATTAGTGAGAGAAGAAAAAGAGATAAACACTGGTGAGGCATTGTATCAAGAAGCGAGAAATGAAATAGTGACTAAGCTGTTGGTGTAAAGCTACATCAACTCTCTTGTAATCGAGAAACTTCAAATACTGAAAGAGAACACCCTTGCAACCAAGGGAACTGGACATAGGATTCACGTAGAATTCAAACTAGTATAAAAATCATGGTGTCTTTAATTCCTGCATTTTAATTCTACTTTACTTATATTCTGTTCTTATCTTCAATCGACTAATTAATAAGCAAGTCAATAACTTAGGGTACAAAAAGAAAAATCGACAATTCACCCCCCCTCTTGTACTTTTAAGTGCTACGACCCCTATTGTTTGATCCAATATTGACCGGGGACGAGCCCCCACTTCCATAGATATAGTAGTCCTTGCTTTTAAGAAAGCGGAGCGAGGATGTGATGGCTTTACCAGTTTGATCGTTGTTTTCATACATGAATTTTTATATCGATTTAAATAAGTTATTACTGGTGATCTTATCAAAATGCATGATTTTCGTATATATGCTTGTCCCAAGGAAAAACACTACGGTTGGTGTTATTATCTCACTCAATATCCCTTTTCTCTTCCCCTCCACAGATAATATATTAGGATAAGCTGAGCTGGAGATGATTTAGTAAGCCTCGCATTTGCTTTGCATGTGATATTATTTTGCTTAGATTATCAAATATATCATTGTTAATGTTCTAGAGTTTGCTTTTTAGGTTATGTTCTAGTTAAATTTAGTGTTTAAATGACTTGAAACACATATAATTGCTGTAAAAGTTATTTACTCGAGATTTTAATATTCTTTAAAATTATTAAGTTCGAAATATCGTATTTAATTAAAAATGATTGAATGCTGATATAAATGAGAATAATGGATTGCTCCAAATACAAATTAGACTTTGTCGAATTTTTAAAGCTTGCTAGCTGGGTTTTATTTTACTATTAGCATGTACTAATACACATGAAAAGGTGGATACAATTACAAAATCGAGTTGTATGGCCCTGAAACACTATAAAATGAATCCGAAAGTCACGGTAAAACAATAAGGATTGGTTACTAGGCTGTTTGCTATAAATATAAAAAGTTTCAGGCCAATTAGAGTCCATCAAAAAAATTTACAAAATCAATATATATTAATACACATGAAAAAATGGATATAATTGCAATTCGTGTTGAATGATCCCGAAACGCCATAAAATGACCCGAAAGTGATGATCCAAATTGTGTCATAACACTAAGAGACGTGATTAATGAGGCAAGATAAGAATTAGTCCATAACTGCCATTTAGGTTGTGTAAATTCTAACCTCTATATACAACGCTATCAAACTGTTAACATGACAACTTCGACAAAAGGTAATTGTTTAACATGAATCTGATCACAAGCATAGCAGTAGATGCCTTGTTAATCCTTGTAAATAAAATTATGGCATTATTGTTTTATTAGGACTACTGCAAGCATTTAAATTTTATTAATTTTAAATCACAACAAAGTAATTTGGATTATATTTTAAATTAAATATATATATTAATTCAAAAAAATATTATGGGCTAATATAATTAAATTAATTATATATGTCAAATATATATGGGTTAAATAAATAGGTCCAAATCTATTGGGCTAACCCTTTTAATTGAGCTACAAGTGATGAGCCCACTTCACTAAACCTAAGATATCATCTTCCTAGAGGCCCAATTCAGTACCACGTGTCAAATAACATGGCACGCCAAGTCAAACAAAAGAGCCAACCGGATCGTGCCACATGTCAAATAACATGGCACTCCAAGTCAAACAAAAGAGCCAACCGGATCGTGCCATGTGTCAAAATGACAAGGCATGCCAAGCCAAATTAAAAGGCCAATAAAATCGTGCCACATGACATGTTCCAGCCAATCAAATGCGGCCCTGTCACACTTCAATCTAATTGGTCAGAAAGAGTTTGTTCTCATCACAACTCTTCCCTCCAACAACTATAATAAAGGTCTTCATAACTCAGAGAAGACACCGAAAGATAATAAAAAGCAAGAAAAAGCTCGTGGATCAAACGCTGTAAATTCCTCCACAAGTTTCAAGTTTCAAGCAATCAAGTTCAAGTTCAAGAAATCAAGTTCAAGCTCAAGAACGAAGAACAAATCAAGATACAATGAGTACGAGTTCAAATTAAAATTTGTGCCAGTTGAATTCAAGATCATCGTTCATGGAAACAAATATAGATTCAAGATCAAGCTCAAAGGCCCTTGAATTTATTTACTGTTGAAAAGAAGAATCAGAGGAATCATAGAGATTGTAACACTCATATTACTTGAAATCAAATACTATGATTATTGAAATATTTTTGGACTCGATTATTTTCTTGATGTAATCTTATTGTCTACAAATTCTATCACGCCCAGTGGGAAAATCTCTACCTCTCATCTCAACTTTTCAATCACCAAAGTTCAAGAACATCGAAATGGCTTCAAATAAAATCAACTCCAGATCAACTTCCACCAAGGCTTCTAATTTCAGGTTCTATACTGATGTGGAAAGTATCCTCGATGTTACCTTTGGAAGCTTTGGACCAGTTACGAGGAGCAAAGCAAGCTCTTTAGGACAACAAGCACCCCAAGTGTCATTCGCATTAACCCCTGTTTTTGGATCTTTATCCTTAAAAGGAGCAAGATCTTCTACAAACGCACCCGAAGAAGGAAGCGATATTGCTGAAAAGATCAAGAAAACTCTAGCTTTGCTTGATCTCTCTAGATCCAAGAACTCTGTTGTGAAGGAAGAAGATGATGTTTCAAGTGATGGATCCTCTTTACTTACACCTCATAGCGTAAACCAATCGAGGATCAATCTGTGTGACAATCCATGCTACTCTCCATCGACCATAATAATCATGCAAGCCATGGTGACAAACGCTTCATCTGTAGAGGAGCAGTTGGCAAACTTAACGGAAGCAATCGCTAGCTTGACCAAGTGCATGCAAAATCAAGATGATAGAATTGACAAGCTAACAGATAAGGTGGGAATCTTGATGGAAGAAGAATCCACCCATGCACCGGGAAAACTCCCAGAAGTTCTAGAGAGTGATTCTCCTCCAAGACAAGTAGCATCCGCTAAGGCTACCCCTGTCTCATCTGAAGGGATGATTCCAATCGATCAACTAAATGAGTTCATTGAAGGGACTATCAAAAATAAGTATGAATTTACTTCCAAGACCTCCCTTACCTATGCAAATCCGTACACTTCAAGGATCAATATGTTGAAGATTCCTGTTGGCTATCAACCTCCAAAATTTCAACAATTTGATGGAAATTCAATCCAAAGATACATGTGGCGCACTTTGTTGAGACGTACAATAATGTTGGGACTTATTGAGATTATCTCGTCAAGCAGTTTGTCCGCTTACTAAAAGGAAATGCTTTTGATTGGTACATAGACCTCGAGGCTGGTTCTATTGATCGCTTGGATCAACTAGAGCAAGATTTCCTCAATCGCTTTTATAGCATGAGACTTTATGTGAGTATGATAGAAATTACAAATACTCGTCAACGAAAGAGTGAACCAATTATCGACTTTATCAATCGTTGGAGAAATGCAAGCCTCAACTATGAAGACAGGATTAGTGAAGCTTTTGGCATAGAGATCTTCATCCAAGTAGTGCATTGGGGACCGCTACATCTTGCAAGGTATCAAGCCTAACACATTTGAAAAACTTGCACTCATGCCCATGACATAGAATTGAGCATGGCCTCCACTGGAAATGAAAGGCTATCCATATATGAACCTCGCAAAGGGAACGACAAGCAAGAAGTCAGGAAATGGAGCAAGTTCGTACCCAAGTATGAAAACAGAGAAGCTATGAATGTCAACACATCACCTGTGAAGTTCCCGATGAAGGTGAGCAAGAAGTAGAGTATGAAATCCACTTCTTTTCAAAATAACCCAAGTGGAAAGTTGACTCTAAAAGAAATACAAGAGAAGGAGTACCCATTTCTGAATTCTAATGTTCCTGCAAATTTTGAAGAGCTTCTCAAGTTAAAGTTCATCGATCTTCCGGAGATTAAGCGGCCAAATGAAGCTGGGAAAACTGATGACCCAAATTACTGCAAATATCATCGACTTGCCAGTCATCCTTTTGAGAAGTGCTTTGTCTTTAAGGACAAAGTTATAGGCTTGGCTCGTGAAAAGAAGATCGTGCTTGAAGATGAGAAGGCAAGTGGAAACCAAGTCTCTATCACCTTTGGCTCATTCAATCTAGATGAGCTATGTAGTTTAAAAGAAATCGAAGATGAAGAATTACTAGAGAATAACAAAGCCGAAGTAGATCAGCATGATGATAATGAAGGTTGGACGTTGGTGACTCGTCATAGGCGCCACAAAAATTGCCCACGAAAAGAATTAATAAAACAACCAACAAGGACAATGATGGTGAAAAAACCAAGGAGACGGAATCTAGTTAAGAATTTGAAGAAAGCAAAAGTGGAGGTACACCACCCTCAAAAGCCACGACATCAAGTGACCTTGGAAGAGTTCTTACCAAGTTGGTTCCGCATGAAGATTTCCCATGTTGGTATTGATTCCTCTTGTTGCCATGCTGACAAAGGGGAAAAAAGAGTGATGACCTACCATTGGCACCATATTCAAAAAGCTCATCGAGTCCATTTCTCAAGAAGTTAATGCTTGTGAGGAAAAAGTTACGTTCACGAATGACGATCTTCTACTAGGTGACACTCCTCAAAGTCTCCCATTATACCTGGTTGATTATATACACGATGAAAGAGTAAATCGAATTTAGGTTGATGGAGAATCTTCAGTGAACATCTAGTCAATTGGCACTTTGAAAGAAATTGGCATTCCCATGAACGAACTCTCGAAAAGTTGTGTGATAATTCAAGGATTCAACCAAGGGGGGAGGGGGTAAAGAGCCATAGGTGCGATCAGGTTGGGAATCACCATTAAAGATATGCAATCAAGTGCATGGCTGCATGTGATCGATGTATAGACTTCGCACAACATCTTGCTTGAAAGGCCTTGGATACATGAGAATAAAGTGATTCCATCTACCTACCATCAATGTGGAAGTACTACGAGGGGGAAGTCGAGATGAAGATAGTGGCTGATGATAAGCCTTTCACCGAGGCTGAGTCACACTTTGCCGATGAAAAGTTCTACTTGAAGAACCACATTGTGAAGGAGCTAAAAGCTAATGATGTCATGAAGAGCAAGAATGATGAGCCCACGAGTAAAAGAGCTTAGGTGACTATTGGTAAACCCAAAGCTGTGGTTGAGGAGGTACACCCTAACTCTAATAAATCTTATAGAGGAAATATTGTGTCTTATGGAAAAAAAAGTAACTTTTGCCTCCAATATGTTCCTAGAAAGAATAAAGATGAAGGTGAATCATCTAATCTCCAAACAAATATGTTAAAGGGGTTAACTCTCCAATCAAACGATTGAGGCGATAAAGTTGTCCTCGAAGCTACTTAGAAAGTCTATGTCGCAGAATTCGCCACAAGATATAGCGCTTCCTATGAAGCGTATGGATGTAGGTTTTGATCCCAATGCTTACAAGCTATTTGCAAAGGCTGGATATAATCCTAATGAGCCGTCAAAGTTAGGGAAGCTCCCATCAAAAGCTGCTACGAGGCAACCAAGTGAAGGTTTAGGATATAAGCAACCCTCACCAGTGCGCATCTACATAAAAAGGGCAAGCAATAATTATATCACTGTAAAAGATGAATCTACCGCTTCTAACAGACCTTCTATCTTTAATCGACTTGGAAAATCAATTGTGAGGACTTCCGATTTGAGAGATTTGGTCCATTAAAGAGGGAGAACAAGTTTTAGAGAAATTATCGAAATACAAAAACACCCATTTCTCCTAGGATCCAGAAGATCTCTAAGGATTTCCAAAGTCTGGTTCCTTCTAGAATGAGGCGACAAACAAAAGTCATGGTTTCGTGTGATGAGGGAAGGTAAAGCCATACATTGTGGTCTAAACTAAAGAACTTGATGAAAACGAAGAAAGTGTGTGTTCTTTTTATCATGTTACTGCACAAGGCGAGCATGGTGTTTCATCTCTAATGAAGGATGACGAGAAATTGGAGGATGTTTCACTGTGTTATCACATATCCTTCAATGATGGGGACCCTCAAGAAGATGAAGATGTAAAGGATGCTCCGCCAGAACTTGAAGAAGGGGTAAAGGCAACAATTGACGCTTTGAAAGAAGTTAACTTTAGCACCGATGAAGAACCAAGGGCCACTTATCTAAGTGCTTTACTAGCAGTCGATGAAGAAAGCGCTTACGTTGAGTTACTCAAAGAGTATATGGATGCCTTTGCTTGGAGTTATAACGAGATGCCTGGCTTGGATCCTAAAGTAGCAGTCCATCACCTTGCAGTCAGAAATGGTGCTCGTCCTGTTAAGTAAGCTCAAAGGCGTTTTAGGCCGGACTTAGTTCCCCTGATTGAAATTGAAGTTAACAAACTCATTGACGCTGGCTTTATTTGTGAAGTTAAATAACCAACATGGGTATTAAGTATTGTCCCTGTAAGGAAGAAGAATATCCAGATTCAAGTGTGAGTTTATTTCGAGGATCTCAACAATGCGTGTCCCAAAGATGAATTCCCGCTTCCTATTCCAGAGCTGATGATTGATGCTACTATTGGTTATGAGGCAATGTCTTTCATGGACAATTTGTCGGGATATAACCAAATTCGCATGGCACCAAAAGATGAAGAGCTTACTGCATTCCGCACCCCCAAGGTATTTATTGCTACAAGGTAATGCATTTTGGCTTGAAGAACATTGGTGCTACTTACCAAAAGGCTATGCAGAATATTTTTGGTGACCTCACAAATATCGAATGCTATGTTGATGACTTGATGGTAAAATCAAGAAAGAAGGGCGACCACTTGAAAGACTTGAGAATGATGTTGGAGTTACTCCGGAGGTACCACTTAGGATGAATCCATTGAAATGTACCTTTGGAGTTACTTTTGGAAAGTTCCTTGGTTTCATTGTCCGGCATCGAGGGATAGAAGTTGACTAAGCCAATGCGGATACCATTTTGAAAATGCCATAGCCTTAGGATATTCATGAATTAAGAAGTCTACAAGGAAAGCTAGCATACTTTAGGAGATTCATCTCAAACCTAGTTGGTAGGTGCCAACCATTCAGTTGCCTCATGAAGAAAGGCATTCCTTTCAAGTGGGCAAGCTTGTAGCAAAGCCTTTGAAAGTATCAAAACTTACTTGATGAAGCCTCCAGTTTTGGCAGCCCCTATACCTGGAAAATTGGTGATACTATACATTTCAGCACAAGAAAGGTCGCTGTTGGCCCAAGAAAATAGTGAAGGAAAATAAAACTCCCTTTACTACTTGAGCAGGATGATGACACCAAATGAGCTGAATTATTCACCGATCGAAAAGTTATGTTTGGCGCTAATCTTCTCAATCTAAAAGTTAAAGCACTACTTTCAAGATCATGTCGTTTGTCTTGTTTCTAGAGCAAATCCCATCAAGTTTGTGATGTCAAAACCTGTCCTTAGTCATCGATTAGCAAGGTGGTACCTCCAGTTGTAACAATCTGAAATTGTGTACATCCCTTGAAAGGCTATAAACGGACAAACGTTAGCGGACTTCTTGGCAGATCACCCTATACCTGCTGATTGGGAGCTAACTGACGAACTACCTAATGAGGATGCAATGATCATTGAAGTTCAACATCCATGGAAGATGTACTTTGATGGTACTGCACATCGCGGAGGAGCTGGTGCTGGCATAGTATTTGTCACTTCTCAAGGTAAAGTTCTTCCCTACTTTTTAACTTTGACGCACCTTTGCTATAACAACGTTGCTGAGTATCAAGCATTAATACTTGGGCTTGAAATGGCTGTCGAAATGAAGTGGTTGCAATTGCAAGTCTTTGGTGACTCTCAGTTAGTGATCAACCAGCTTTTAGGTAGTTACGAGGTCCAGAAACCTGAACTACGCCCATATCATGATTATGCTAAAAAATTAATGGGGTGGATCAGTGTGACTATTCAACATGTGCCTAGGAAAGAAAATAAGAACGCTGATGCTTTAGCTGCCCCAGTTTTATCACTAACTCCGTCTGATCAAGCGCAAGTTATTATCTGCCAAAAATGGGTAGTACCGCTGCCAAATAACGGTGAAAGTGAAGAAAATGAACTCGAGCATCTTGTCGTTGTTTTTGAATATGAGAAGGACGAATGAAGACAAACCATTATCGATTACTTGAGCTATGGGATACTTCCATAAAATCCAAGGAAAAGGACAAAAATCCGTCGTCGTGCACCTCGCTTCCTTTACTAGAAAGATATTCGTTACAGAAGATCATTTGAGGGAGTACTCTTGAGATTTTTAGGAGAAGATGAAGCACTCCAAGATTTGCAAGAAGCACATTCTGGGGTATGTAAATCACACCAATATGGTCTAAAACTCCACTTTTATATAAAAAAAGATGGGATATTATTAGCCAATGATGGTAAGAGATTGCTTGGACTATGCTCGAAGATGCAAGGCTTGCTAATTCTATGCAAATTTTATTCATTAGCCTTCTGAAGTGTTGCACCGGATTGTTCCATCCTGGCCGTTGATGCTTGGGGATTGGATGTTGTTGGACCACTTCCAAAGTCCTCTGGTGGGCACCTATACATCTTAGCTGCAACTGACTACTTCTCAAAATAAAGTTATTTCTCTTAAGGAAGTAAAGAAGGAAACTGTTGCAAGTTTCATCCGAGTAAACATAATGTATCGCTTTGGCATTCCTCGTTGCATAATAACGGATTATGGCAAACCATTCGCCAATAGGTTGATGAACAAGATTTGTTATCTCTTTGGCTTCAAGCAATGTAACTCTTCGATATACAATGCTGCCGCCAATGGTCTAGCTGAGACATTCAATAAAACTGCATGCAACTTGTTAAAGAAAGTTGTCTCCAAATCCAAACAAGATTGGCATGACCATATGGAAGAATCTCTGTGGGCATATAGAACAACTCACCACACGCCAACACAAGCGACCCCTTATTCACTCATCTATGGAGTCGAAGCCGTTTTGCCACTAGAGCGTCAAATACCTTCATTACAATTAGCTAATCAAGAAGGGATCATTGATGAATAAAATGCTCGAATTCGATTAGCAGAGTTGGAGGCTCTTGATGAGAAGAGGTTGGAAGTTCAACAAAGTCTTGAATGTTATCAAGCTCGATTGTCTCGTGCCTTCAACAAAAGGGTTCGCCCGAGATCCTTTCACGTAGGAGATCAAGTCCTTGCCATACGAAGACCCATTATTACTTACCATAAACATGTAGGAAAGTTAACTTCAAAATGGGTTGGACCATATGTCGTACAAGAAGTTTATTCAAGTAGGGCTTACAAGCTGGTTGATGCAGATGGCATGAGAATCGGGCCTATCAATGGAGAACTCTTAAATAAGTAGTATCCTTGAAGTTACAACACTCTTTAACGCAAGAGCATAAACAGCATGTTACTCCTTGCCCCCAAGAGTATAAACTGTGTACGACCCTAAAAAAGTCCGCTAGGTTGAAAAACTCGAAAGAGGCGACCTACGCAAAATTTGGGACATAAAAAAATTAAAAAATAAAATAAAATAATATGTCTGGTAGGTAGAAGACCCTCTAAAGAGGCGTCCTAGGCAAAACTTAGGACATAAAAGAAAAAAACTCACCCATTCTGAACTACGGTATGGCTTGATCCTCTTCACCGAGGTACGTACGCAGCTTAGAGTTTCATTATAAGTTCAGTCGCTTGAGTTCAAAAGATAAATTGTGCCTCAATCATTGTTCAAGTGAAGTATGAGGTAATGCAATCCATTCAATCGGCACTTAAAAAAATCAAGCTGAAACACCATTCTTCTGTTGACTTCGGATCTCATTTTATTTAAAGGGGGCAAGCCCCTATTGTCAATTGGTATCTTCAATGGGACAATTATAGTCTTTTAGGAAGATGCCAAATATTATTATTGAAGTTCAGGGATTCACTATGCCTTCATGTTTTCCAAACCTTCAAGTTTGTTGGTCTCCAAACCCGCTCTTTGCCCTAAAAAAGGGAGGAAGGACAGAGAGGCATCAAAAAGGAACACATGTATAAGAAGGAAGATCTGGCACGACGTTTCAAATTCAGTAAGACTTGAATCCAAGATATTTGATGTAAATGAAGCTCTTGAATTTCAATTTCTGACAATTAAAACGTCTTGTGATCTCGAGGCTTCCATACCAAGACATGAACTTTTGGCGAAGTCGCGCTAATTTGGAACTGTCGGCATATTAGAAACTAAAGCCAACTTCGAAATATTATCTGAAACTATCCTTAATGCACTAAATTTTATAATTTTAGATATTTGTTAGATTTTGAAATTTAGTTTCCATGTAAACAAACGGTTCGTGATTTCGACGTTCCTACATCAAGATACAAAAGTTTTGGTGAACTCACGCAAATCTGAAATCATCAGTGTGTCAGAATTTAATGTTGATTTTGAATATTATCTGAAACTATTCTTAAGAAATTAAATTTTATATTTTGGATATGTTTTATATTTTGAATTTTAGTTTCCAATAAATTAAATGGTTTGTGATTTAGAGGTTCCTACATCAAGATACAAAAGTTTTGGTGAAGTCGCGCAAATATGAAATCGTCGCCATGTCAGAATTTAATATTAATTTTGAACTATTATCTAAAACTATCCTTAAGGCATTAAATTTCTTATTTTAGATATATTTTTTATTGGAAGTTTAGTCTTCAAAAAATTAAATTGTTCGTGATTTTGACATTTCTACACCAAGATATGATTTTTTTGGTGAGACTGTGAAAATCTGAAATTTTCAAGTTGGTGGAATTTAGAATTGGTTTCAAAATATTATCTGGGGCGATTCTGAAGGTGTTTGATTCTAAGTTTTGGATATGTTTTAGATATTGAAGTCTAATTTTTGAAAAATTAAACGGTTCATTCTTTGTACTCTCCCACAACAAGATATGAATCTTTTGTTACAAGCATGTAAAGCTAATAATTGTAACTGCGACTAAGATAAAAGTCGGACAATGTAAAGCAAAAGAGAATCAATCTTATTTATGATGAAATAAATATCTACTAGGTCAATCTAACATAATGATAAAAGGGGAGATAATGCTAATATCCTAATCCAAACAAAACTTGTAGTGATTAATTCTTGACAGCTATCTCCAGGTTCTTCTTCTCCTCTGTATTGGCTGAATCATTAATAGTTAGCAAATTTACGTTATCATATGAAGAGACCTCAGTCTCGACAGTTGAAACTTTTTCTTGAATCTCTTCAACCTCCATTTGAGTCGCTTCTATAACACCTTCGAGATTCTCCTTCTCTTGTTGTAATGTCTGCAACCTCTTCACAACTCTTTTCAGTTTCTTTTCACTAGAGGAAACTTTCTTGACTTTCTCACTTGCTTCAAGTTTGAACGATCTGAGACGCTCCTTAGCTTTGGAAATCAGCTCTAGCTTCTCATTTTCACTGGTCTTATCACTCAAATTGGATTGCCCTTGGTCATATGAAGCAGCAAGCTTGAAAAGAGAATCCAGTAAATTCTCTAATGGAGAAAGATCCAAAATATTCGCCCTCTTCATATCCTCGAAAATCTCAGTGGTTTGCTCCCTATAAGATGAGCAATTCTGCACTAGTTTTGGAGAGTCTATTGCAAATATCCTCCCAAATTTCCAAGATGAATTCCTTTTTGTGATAAAAGGCAATGTTTTTTCCTTCAAAAATAGACACTATTGCATTTGTCGTTGGTGGAACGTGAGTTATCTCATTTGGAGTTTGTCTTTTTAGGGCTTTGTAATGAGGAAGAGATGATGCCTTTGAAAATGACTTCACCTTTAGACGTAGACCCTGCAATAGATTCATCACTAACTTGCGGCTTGTCATGTGGGATGCCATCCGATGCCCAATGGCATTTAGCTGCATAAGGAAAAGACAAAGAAAGAAAGTAATTTTTAGTGAAGCTATTTGTGACCAAAAAATGGGAAAAAGGCGAGTTTATTATATTCTACCTCTTTGTTACAAGCTGTGTGCGTTCACTTAAAACCTCTATAATCTCTACTAGGTTAGGCCTTTTCCTTTTGCAGTGTTAATCTTCGTTGGTACTTTGGCTAGTATCTTGAGGAACTTGCGTGCTAAATGGAAGAACTTGAGGGTATTTCTCTATATCTATTGAATTGCACACTACCTCTTTCAAAACTACTTTTGGGATTGGTCTAGGTGATTCATTAACTTTTAAGAGCGTCTTTCCAACACCTTAATCTTCATCTCCTAAAAGAGTAGAAAATTCTACCCTAACATTGTCTACCAGAGCTTGTAAATTATCCTCAAGAAACTTCCCATGCGCTTTCTCCCACCAAGACATGTAATTGGTGGAGAAAAGCTTCTCCATAGGATCTATCGCTGGGGAAAAACCCGCACGTGACATAGACTGATACAATGTGCAAATCCTCCACAATTTGAGTCCTTCATCTAGAGAGACGCTATGGATATCATTCTCCAAAAATAAGGACGTTTTGGTAAAATTCAAATTGACGACCAAACCGATGAAGACTATGTGGCTCGATAATGAATGAGTAATCATATCTCAAAGGGAGGTAATTAAAATATAAGCTCATGAAGTAATTTGACTCCAACTCTTGAGGGGCCTCGTTATCCACATAATAATATGGACGAGAATTAGTTAACATAGTTATTGTCCAAACTATATTCTCTCCATCGTGGATGCATTTTCTTGCATCTTCTTGTCAAAGTACCTCGCGACACCCTCTCCTGAGTATGCCACCATCAAAGGTACAGATGGACCCTTAGCAAGTGGGTAATGGTTTTTGAGGTAATGTGTAAGTCAACCGTAAATATAATGAATGGGAAAACAAACTTTGACCTGATCAAGTTGGAAAGAACACGAAATTTTATTCAAGCCTTGATAAATATTCGCCAAAACTAGGACCGCAAGGCTAATCTTTGGCCCGCTTACCATCATGCTTGCCATCTTAAAAGTCTAGGGACGAATGCAATTCTTTGCCTTATAGGAAAATACAAAAGCACATAACCAACATGATAAGAAGGCTGCTATATATTTTTCATCTTTCTTGTAAGACCTAGCCCTAAGCTTGGAAAATATAGCATCTTCATCACTCGACCACCTAGTTGTCTTGGAAATAATCCGTTAGGATTATGTGTCGACTTTAGGCGTGAAGATTTCTTTTCCTTTTGCAGTGGGCCAGATATATATATATATATATATATTTAAGCTTTCTTATATAAAAAATTTGTCCACTTGCTCAAGGAGAACTTTTGGTTAACACCCGTACCTTCCTTAAGGTGATGGAAGGCAGCAAATAAATACTCACTAGATTGAGGAATAAATCTCACTGTTTTTTGTCTAAACATGTGAGTTCTCTTGTCTCAAGTACCACTTCTTCGTACGAAAAACCCGCAATGGAAAAACCTCCAAGGATATGTAAGTCCCAAAGAGAGATAAATAGCTCCGCAGCTGGAGTAAGAAGTGTGTTCAATCTTGGGACACCAAGCCTCACAAAATACTTGCAAAATGTTCGAGTTTCGATCATAAGTGAAAAGTGAGGCATATACACTATCATAAATCTTGGCTATACTCAGGGTTTGTTGGCTTCCACCAAGTACATCTTCAGCTCATTTCCAATATCCTGGAATATGACGATACTCACTCTTGATTGTTATTGTGTTTTCCCAGCAATGTTTATGTGGCGATGGATTGGTACTTGGAGAGATCACATCTTGGATAATGGATTAGAAGTAGACATGTGCTCCAAGGTCCAGTTTTATACCTGAAATGGGTTCCTCAAAGAAGACCATGAAGCTGCATACCGACCAGCTTGTGAGGGTGTGAACCAAAAGTTTGATTTGTTCTATGCCATCTTCGGTCTCGATTATAAGATATCTAAGTTTGGAGAAAGTTGAGGTATAGTCTCTAAAATTTACTATGTCTTCGGGCTGCAAAGAAGAAAATGTCATTAACATCCAAGTCAAGAATATTGGGGGTGGTATAATGGTCTTAATGGATGAAATGGCTTCCGATATTCGGGCGAGGATGAGTATCCATCCCTTCATACCCTGAGAGTAATATCTCTGATATTCGGGCTAACTTGAAAGTAATCTCTCCAATATTTAGGCCGTAATGAGTATACATCCCTTCACACCTTGATAGTAATCTCTCCGATATTCGGTCTGCCTTGAGAGTAATCTCTCTGATATTCCGTCGGGGGATGGGTATCCATCCCTTCACACACTGAGAGTAATCTCTTCAATATTAGGGCGGGGATGAGTATCCATCCCTTCATACCATGAGAGTAATCAATCCGATATTCGGAGGGGACGAGTATTCATCCCTTCCCACCTTGAGAGTAATCTCTCCGATATTCGGGCCACCTTAAGAGTCATCTCTTTGATATTCTGGCCGTGATGAGTATCCATCCCTTTGCACCCTGAGAGTAATCTCTCCGATATTCTGGCCACCTTAAAAGTAATCTCTCCAATATTTGGGGATACCCATCCCTTCACATCTTATGATTATCTTCTTCATACATGGATCATACCCTTCTCGTTTACCTAAAAAAAGAAAAGAAAAAAAGAAAAAGAAAGAAAACTCAAAAGAAAAGAAAAAAAAAGTTACCTTCGCGCTAATGCTTGCAAGTTGTCAAAGGCCAAGTCGAATAACTTGCAGACACCGTAAGAAATTGGTATTCTAATTCAATTAGAAGAGAAAGCTACACGCGGTGGAGTTTTCCTACACACACCCAAATTGGGAAGGAGAGGATAGTAGTCCTATTTCTAGTAAACTAGGAATGGTAATACAATGATGGCACTTTGCTCAATTTTTGTATTTATGTAGCTTGGTCCTAAATATTGATATGCAAGTCAAGCACGTCCTCAAAACGCAAGACTTCTGGTCCAATCCGTTAAAGTTGGTCAAAGTTAGATATGAAACTTTCTTGGGTACATGTCACACCTCTTTTTTCAGTACATTCCCCGGGAAGGAAATATATAAAAAGAGTTTTTCCAATTAAAGTGACATTATTCGAACTGGGATTATTTTTAATTTTTTATTAGAGTCGCCACTTGGAATATTTTAGTTGGTGTCCCAAGTCACCGATTTATTTTTATCCCAGATCGAGGAAAATTTTCGACTTTCTTTTGAAGTCTGCGAACCAGAAATTCTAAGTAAGGAATTCTGTTAACCCGAGGGAAGGTGTTAGGCACCCTCGGATTCCGTGGTCCTAGCACGGTCGCTTAATCGTTATAATTGGCTTATTATCTGATTTTAATACCTATTATTAACCTATTATGCATTTTACTTAATTCCGCTTTTCTGCTTTTAAATTATTTGGAAAATTGCGATGTTAATCAAAATATGTCACAAATCACGTCACATAAATGCACCCGTAATTTGTAACACCTTTTAACTAAACATCGGGATTTGGATTTGGGTCACATAAATGCGCACCCGAATTTAGGAGATTAAATTGTTGGACTAACGCACCTAAAGCAAATTACGCATTTTTTTAGTTTGCCGAGGGCCATGGAATTTGCTAAATAGCACGCCTCGATTTTTCTATGTATTTAATTATCGAGGGCCATATGTTTGTATATTTATTTGATATGGCACACCTCAATTTAATTTTAATATTTTTATTATTCCAATTTATTTAAATCGGGCCACCTAAAAGGCACCCCCGAAGGTTGGCATTATCACTATGTCACGGGAACCGTACCCATAGCGACAATGTAATTAATCGTGTTTGGATTGAACTTCCTAAAAATGTTAAAGGTTTACTTGTCCTAATCTTATATTTGATTGATAAAGAGGGCCATGGGTAATTATTTGTTAACTATATGGCACGCCTCTATTAAAATTGTGAGTTCGTTAAAATCAAGTCGCCTAAAAGGCACCCTTGAACTTGACGTTGCTACTATGTCACGGAAACCGTACCCATAGCGGTGACGTAATTAATTGCTTCCTAACTTAAAAGTCAAGGCTCATTTATGCTAATATTATACTTAAATTAATTTAAAGGGCCATAAGCGATTGTCATTAATTATGTGACATACCTCCAATAACTTAGCATATCTATTAACATTTTCAGCCTAATTTGCGTCGGTGGTTAATTGATTAGGCCTAACACAATTGTTAGGCGTATCTTTAACTACGGCTGCATCCTTTAGTTCCATAGAAGAATCCCATTTTAGTTTCAACACTAACTTTACAAAAAAAATCCACATTTGCAAGAATGAACAAATTTTAAGTAGGACTAATTCCATTATAGATATGATCCTTAGCTTTGCACATAATGATACAGGTTCTGAGATTTACATCAACAAGCATTGCTAGAAAATAATGGTCGAAGCTGTGAGTCATACAGTTTCATTTCAGCATTGATAAAAAAAAAAAAAAAAAAGCGAAACGTGATTGACCCAAAATATATATTACTAGTAATTTCCTGGTCAGTAATGTTCTAAGGACAAATACGTTCGCAACTTTACATCACGGCAACCGTAACTCAGTTCACTATCTTAAACATGGCTACTAAACTCACGACAGCCATTATAATTTGGATTCATACATTAATAATAGTACTTTTCAAAACACTTTTACAGTGACATGATTATCAAATTGGTTTAACAAAGCTGAATGCAGATTTCTTTGCAAAAATCGAAATACATCATATTACTACAAAGTTTTATCAACTCCCTTTTGAGTGCGGACCAGATCTCAACATAATTGACAAAAAAGAATAGCATTATCACAATACTACAACGAAATCAACATGGCTCTCAATCATAGTGAACTCAGTCAGGTTCGACATCAACATAAGAGAACTAGCACAATGAATGTATAGATTGAACAACGGATACTAACAGAGAAATATGAAACACACACTAATTATATAGATTCAAGCAGTGTATCTGATTTTTACTTGTAACTGAACTTACAACTACAAAGCATTCGAACATACCTAAGAATTGCAAATGAACCGTCTACGCCTCAGACCAAATGACCAGCTAGTAGCAACTACAGTTAATGACGGAATTCTCAGTGGTCAGCGAGCAAACCAGCAGACGCAAGCAGCACTGAAATAATCACTTCTACCCGTTCTAGCTCCAATTTCGTATTACCAATTTCAGAAGCAGAGAGTTTTCAAAAGTGAAGAGTGTTTTCTTTTTCCAGTTTTCCTCTATTTTTTTTTTTACTCTGTCTTTTAAGCTCTCCCTCTCCAACAAAATCCGACCTTGTTCTTAAAGCTCTCCCCAAAAGAAAAACCGACCCCCAACAAAGAAGAAACCGAGCTATTTATAGAAGAAACCCCCCCAAACACCCTTGTCCCCAAAATCCCCGAAAAATCAAACAAAAATCAGAAAAATCCAAAACCCTTACCTCTGTCCGAAAATCGCTTTTTCAAACCGAATCCGGGACAAATAGAAGGCGAGGATCAATTGGGAATTGATCTACGGCCTCCATTTGAACCGAAAATGGTCCCAAAGTCGTAAAAGCATTGGTGTGTACCCGTCTTTGTCAGTAGTCCGTAGTACGTGGGGGAAGGGGAGGGGACCACGGTACTCGTTGAGTAACTCGCCTGATTTTGGCGAGTTGAGTGGTGGTGAATCGGTGGCAGTGGTGTAGGCAGTGAGCGCAGCGGCGGGTTTGGCTGAGGGGGAGTTAGAGATATTAGGTTTAGGGTTTTTTTAAAAAGGGGGGGTGCTTTTGGATTAAAAGAGGGGTGAGGGAAATTGGGCTGGCCGAATTTAGTATATTTGGGCCAAATTTTTTTTTTTAAAATTTTGGCCCAATTCATTTTAGGCCTTAATTAATTCCTCTTTTAATTTGTTAAATAATTTTCCAAAAATAGAAGTCCTAAAAATAAAATCCTAATTCATCAAAATGTGTAATTAAACTAATTTAACATAATGCTAGGCTCTATGAATTAAAACTTAAAAGATGCACTATTTTATGATTTTTAATTTTGTTTTTCTTGAATTAATGACCTAATAATTAAATATGAATAATTATAGATCCAATTAATTATTAAAATGGCTAATAATCAATTTGAACTATTTTATTTATTTTTTTAGGAGTATTTAGGGCGGGGCAAAAATTACGTGCTCACAGTACATATATCATTTTGAATAATAACCAAATATGATTGCTCTAGTGCACGTGGAAAATGGACGTACTTGAAGTTGCATGGATCGTTTTTCAGGGACATATGTACGTAAAGTTTTTCTTTTTTTACTTCAAGCCTAGCCGTAATGATTTAATAGCCCGTTAATTTTTGAAATAGGGGTATTTGTAAGTATTTAAATTTTATTAATTTTGAATCACAACAAAGTAATTTGAATTATATTCAAATAAATATTATGTGCTAATATAATTGAATTAATTATATAAGTCTAATATATATGGGTTAAATAAAAGGTCCAAATCTATTGGGCTAGCCCATTTAATTAGGCTACAAGTGATGAGCCCACTACACCAAGCCCAAGATGTCATCTTCCTAGAGGCCCAAGTCGGTTCCACGTGTCAAATGACGTGGCACGCCAAGTCAAACAAAAGAGCCAATAGGATTGTGCCACGTGTCAAAGTGATGCCAAGCCAAATTAAAATGGCAATAAAACTGCGCCACATGTGCAAGTGACATGTTTTGGCCAATCAAATGTGGCCTTGTCACACTTCAGTCTTATTGGTCGGAAAGAGTTTGTTCTCATCACAACACTTCCCTCCTACAACTATAAATAGGAGTCTTCATAACTTAAAGAAGACACCAAAAGTTATAACAAGAAGCAAGAAAGAGCTCGTGGATCAAACGATGCAAATTCCTCCACAAGTTTCAAGCTTCAAGCAATCAAGTTTAAGTTCAAGAAATCAAGTTCAAGCTCAAGAACGAAGAACAAATCAAGATACAAGGAGTACGAATTCAAATTAAGGTTCGTGCTAGTTGAATTCAAGATCATCGTTCGTGGCAACAAATATAGATTCAAGGTCAAGCTCAAAGGCCCTTGAATTTATTTACTATTGAAAAAAAGAATCAGAGGAATCATAAAGATTGTAATACTTATATTACTTGAAATCAAATACTACGATTGTTGCAATATTTTCGGTATCGATCAATTTTTTTTACGCAAATTTATTATCTACAACTACTATTCTACTAGGACGGTTATATAAAAAAGAACACCCTAATTAGGGGTGTACATAGGTCGGGTTGGTTCGGATTTTCTAATTACCAAACCAAATCAATTGTATTGAGTTATTAAATCTAAATACCAAACCAAACCAATAAAAGTCGGGTTTTTAATCTCGGGTTTTCTCGGATTTTTCTGATTTTCGGATTTTTTCGATTTTTTTCTCATAAAGTCTTCATAGCATAAAACGTAAAATTTGTGCTCCAAATATTTCTTTAATTCTAGTAAGACAGAACTATATAAAGTGTTTTTAAATATGAGATGAGTCATGGAATTGTACTAAATTATTCAACAATAAAGATAACAAAATAAATATTATTAATAAGCTATAATGAAATCAAACATAATTTAAAATTATCGACTAATAAGTACTATTATTTACGTGACTAACCACTAAAAGAAAAATAAGTTATACATTTAATCTAAACTATGGAAAACTAAAAACATAGATATCCAACACTATTTTCATTCATAGTACAATTGAAGTGAATGTCTTTTACTAGCATCAGTATTGATTTAATTTTTCTTTTGGATTTATTTGAGTTACTAACATTTATGACTGTAAAACTTATTGGAGCATCTAAAAATTATAAGCCCAAGCTTGAAATAATACGGTAAAAGATAAAACTATGAAAAAGCTTACGAAATATATATATAATACAGTATAATAAATATTTTTATGTATTAAATATATTTTAAACTTCTATACATATAATGTCGGGTTGGTTTGGTTTCGGTTTGACTTTTTTTAGTTAGAACCAAACCAAACCAAATATGATCGGGTTTTTTTTCCAACACCAAACCAAATCAAACCAAACCGTAGTCAGATTTTTTTTTCTCGGTTTGACTCGAATTATCTGGTCGGTGCGATTTGTGATTTCATTTGAACACTCCTAATCCTAATTATGAGTTAAATACCTAAATTAAGATGGAAAAGGCAAATCGCGCTGTTTGAGTGCAATGCTGATGCTACCTTAGTTACAATGTGCAACGCTCTCTAGCTAAACAGCTTTGATTTGGTTTTTAAACATTTTTAAATTCCACCTAAAGTTCTAGCAAATGCTCGGTTTGATGTCTATAGAATGCAGTTCTAATTAACAGATAACCAACACTTTCCATCTCAAAAGTGATTTAAAATACCTCGATTAATTAAGTCAAACAAATCATAGCTCGGACTTATTTAAATTACTAATTTGTTAAATATTTCTGAGTAATGAAATTGAATATTATATAACAAAAGCACTGTCAGTTCAAAGAGAGCACGCAATGGTTGACCAAGAGCTGAGGTGTTGAGATTCTTAGAGTGAGGAATGCTAGAAGATTTCAGGAATTAAAAAAAATAAAAAATTTCATAAACCACTATTATTTAGTGGCTATTAATTTCTTACAGCTATCATATACAAAATTATTTCTTATAGCTATAATTTAGTTGTTAAGAGACTGTATTCGCGCTACTGTATTCATAAATATAGTAGCGGAATTTGCCTAAAAATAGGGGAATCCAGCTGTTTAATAACGGAAAAAGAATCAATTAGCATGTATCACTCCTAATTTAACTTAACAAAATTAATTCTACATAAATTTTGTTGCTACACGATTGTATACGTTGTATTCGCGCTACTGTATTCATGAATACAATAGCGGAATTCTCCTAAAAAATAGGTCTAGCTGTTTAATAACAGAAAGAGAATGTTATAACCCATATTTGTACGTGTTATATTACACCGTAAGATAGTCTACCTTGGCTCGAGAAGAGAATTACCTTTGAGACAATAAGAGTTTAGTCCTATTGGTCCTAAACGATGCAAAGGTGTATAAGGGCGGTTAACAAGTATTAGAGGATAAACGAGTTAAGGATGTTGTAACTCGCATTTTTGGGAAAATCGAGAGGTGTTTAACATTACCAATATGTCATGTTTTAAGGTATTTGAATGATATGATATCCGTTTCATAAGTCTTGAAGTCAAACGAGTTATGAAACAAAAGTCGACAAAAGTTGTCGCAACTTAGGTTCACAATTTTACTTAAACGTTAGGTCAAATGTTTCTGCGATTTTCTCCCAATTTACAATGAATTACGGGGTGATCTACCTACCAAATTAAATGTCTATGAGTCTAGTTTCCAATGCTTCAAACCGTTTGTCAATACGATCTCGGAGTATTGAGATAATTGCATTTCCGTAGAACTGCGCAAGCTGGTAGGTGACAAGTAGGTGCATCACCTACTTGCCAAAATTTAGGGCTAAAAGTTAAAAGCCCCAAGTCGGTTAAGAGAGGGCTTTTAATAGCTTTTAAAGCCTGATCATTCATTATCATTTCACAGCTTCAAAACCTAAAAGAACCCCTGCAACCCCTCCCCAAAATAACACCACACAACCCTAATCGATTTTTTCCCTCTTTCAAGTTCTAGTTGAAGGTATACCCTAGAGTTTGAGGAATCAAAGCAAGGGCTGAGTTATCTAAAAATAAAGGTGAGTTTACTGCTCTATTTAATACATGTTTTCTACTGTTAAGTCTTGGTAATTCATTCTATGTGTGTAAGAACTCACGGGACGGTGATCGGAAGCCGTGAGTTCGAGTTATTCACTTGTAGCGGACTGTTTTATGGACTGTTTTGTGTTGCTGTAAAGCTGCGTGTTTCACTACTTATTTGTGGAGTTTTGGAGGAGAAAGGGTGTGGAGAAACACCATATATGCTTAGGGTTGTGGCCTGATAGTTGCTTGTAACATT